>JAOXYD010099110.1:0-11779 GCA_028565735.1 Pinacopodium congolense | reverse complement strand
GAAACTTCCAGATCACTTGAATTGTCATTAACTTCAATTTTGACCTTCAAACTCCAAGCTTTCCATAATGGATTCTTTTTGAAACATACCTAACTTTAAGATTAACGTCATAAACTCAAACCATTAGTGATGAAGCATGTTTTGTTATTATCAAAACCAAGATTGGAACCTCCCTTGGTTCAACATATATATTTAAGAGGAGTATTATATACAAGTGGTATTTTTTTAAGATACATGAATTAAGGGGGATTGAGTTTTTAGAAATTAGTTATAATTTGTATTCTTTTTTAATGATGTCAAAAAGGTGGAGAGAGTAGTGTGATATTAATGAATGAGTTTTAAGTATAAAGGAGGAGAGACATTATTTTATAATTCATGATGCATTTACATGAATGTTTTACATATATGCATTTTGTACTCTTAATATCACATGTTTCGTCACCATAAAAAAGGAAGAGATTGATGAATTAAAAGAGGTTCTAATCATGTTTTCTAATGATGATAAAACATGATTGTTACTAATGTTTAAGTTTTGATGTATTAGAAAGATAGGTTGATGAAATTTGTAGGACATGTATTGGAACTTAAGGTAAAAGAGCATTTATGAAGAAAATGAAAGTGGAATAAGCATTGAAGACTTGAAGTGAAAATCAAAAGAAGGGGATCAAGATTGAATAGGTTTAGGAAAGTGACTTAATTTGTAAGTTTCCTTGATTTTAATCAGTGCTTAGAAGGGGCTCACATTTGCATTTTATACTTGTATGAATATTTATATATAGGTCTTACATAAATGTTTTTGTGATTAGTTAAATTTAATTATAGCATTGACATATTAAGAATTGTCTTAGAATGTTTCATTTGCATGAAAGTGCATAATTAAGAAGTAGTGTAATGAATTATATTAATGCATGTCTTTTGATGAGTCTAAGTATGTTGAAATATTTTGCTTATTTACTTGAATATATTTAAGTCATATTGTGGTGTGAATTTTGGTTTTTAAAGTGTTTGTGAAAGTTTTAGAAACTTTGAAAAGATTTTGAAAATTTTAGAAGAAATTTTTAATCATTCAATTTACCCTCATCTCCTCCGTCCCCCCTCCCCCTCCCCCAAGTGCCATATGACTTGTAGGTTTTATATCGATTAAATTTCTAAACCTCTCTCCTTATTGTTCAATGTCTAATTTTATTTTTAAAACATTGAAGTGAATAAAAATTTTCAAATAGGAAAACTTAATTTATATTCAAGCAATTAAGAGGAATTAAGAAAACCAAACTTAAATTGTTCACAAGCTCTACTAAATCAGGAGTTTAGATCATAGTTTAGAGTATACAAGTCTGTACCATCCAATACGAGGTACAGACTGGCATACCAAGTCAATACCATAATCATTTTGTAAATATTAAAATTTTCAAGGAAGAAGTTGAAAATAAGCCAAAAATTTCAAAATCATTTGTCGACTAGTGCTACTGATCTTACACTAGTCGATCGATGTATTGTTAACAACTTGACAGACCTCTTTTTCCCTCATTTTTTTCTTTATTTCTTTATGAGGATAGATTTAACACTAGTTGACTGATGTATTGTTAAAAACTTGACAAATCCCTTTTCTCCTCATTATTTTTCTTCATTTTTGTCTTCCTCATTTTCAGTCTTCTTCATCCTTAAGTTGTTAATCTCATATTTCCTCACAAAACTCATATATTTGATTTTATATCTTTACTTCTTACCTTCATCTTACTCCAATAACCTAAAAATTCCTTATAAATGTCCAATCAATCACAAAACACCCATTTATCCAACTATTGACTTCTATCCTATTTATAACAATTATTAAGATTTCAAACTAGATTTTAATAGGCGGTGGGAGGCTATAGCATCCCTCCTATATTTACATTCATTTCTATCAATGATAAGGACGAATTATATTGAGTTTTCATATGTGTTTTAACATGCTTTCATCCCTATCTTTGATGTTAAAGTGCCTAATTTATGTTCATTTTGAATTTTAACGCAATATTGATCACTAGACATAGATACTAAAAGTTTGGAGAAGAATTAGAGTAAAATAGAATATGGAGCCGCTGGATAGAGACTTAAACTACAATTTTTTAAGATAATAAATGACATTGTTTAAGTCAGTAAAATTACCTTTTAACCTCATTTTCTAGACCCTTTAACAGTGGTTCAACAGGGGCCATTTAAGTCACCGTGAACCCCCGTTTAACTTCTAAAAAATGAAAAAAAAAGGGTAAACTAGACTTTTACTATACCAAACATTTCTAACCCTAATTTAGGCATATTTAAAGATAAAGAGAGAGTATTTTTCGTCAACTTCCATACCACATTTGGATAGTCACCTATCTTCTATTTTCCCTTTATTTTAATGCTTTAAGCTTTTCATTCAAGTTATAATTGATGTTAACCATTTTGTTTATGTTCTTGTTTTTATTATGCTTTAGCTAATATTCTACCCTTACATCAATTAATTTGCATTTTTGTATTTGGGTTTTATTGGATAATGTATGAACCTCTTATTATAGTTGAATAGATCACTTTATTTTCAAATTCCAACCTTTATATTTATTATTTTAATATATTTTCTTGTCATTTATTTCCAATTTTGATTAATTATAATATGTTAAGTTAGATTTGTCTTGAGTAAGTATATATTAAAGGGATAATGGGTTTACAATTGTGAGAATCTGACCAGATCTTTAATGAGGATTGTGTTTTAGGCTAAGATTAAGCTAGAATTCCAATTTAATGCCACGAATTAGGGATTGTTGCATAGGTTTCACCATTATATTAGCGATTTCTAGTTCAATTACTAAGTATAGGCTTATGATCCATAATTATCACTAGCAAAAACTATAAATAACAATAGCTTCATTGATTTTTGTATAAGAAACTTAATCAACTTAGTCTAAAATTTCATTTCTTTAAGTTACATAATCTGAGCTTATAAGATTATGGCCTAAGTTAGTCGTTCCATAGTTTTTAATATTATTACGCCTTTGAACCTAGAAATCATATCCTATGTTATTACATAGTTAGAAGTAAATTTGAGATCATACCAAATTTATCTAAAATTGAAAGTATAAGGATGAAGGTTGTAGCTAAGTTTATATGCTAACATCATAGGTAAAACACAGTCTATATGTTTTTTATGATCAATTGTAATTCTTAAATCTCGAAATTATCTTCTACCCATCTTTTTGTCATTATTATTTGTTTCTTGTCCTTTGATGTTATCGTTTATTTGTGTTAATTTCATTAATTTTCTTTTTATTTATTTTAATTTCATCGCAACAATGGATTTTTGTTTTTATTTTTATTTTTTTGCATAACATTAGGAATAACTAAAAACACTAAACAATTTTTTGGGAGACTGACTCTAACTTTCCTTACTATATAATTAAGTTAAGTTATGTATTTATTATTTAGTAGTTAGTGAAAGATTCACCAATCAATTTGAAGAATTTTAGTTGAAACGAGTAAATTTCTTAACTTTCATATTTCAAAATTTTCAACTTCATTAAATTATCATAAAATTGGTTATGGATTAGTGTTTAATTCATCATTTTCAAGTATTATAAAAGTTGAATTTTATATGGATGCATACAAATTCAATAAAATTCAAATTTAGGTAGAATTAATGTTTCAAAATTAGAAATTTTCAATTTTTGAAGAAATTGTGCAAAGTTTTTCAAAATTGAATGTATTTTCATAAAATTGGAAATATGATTAAGCTAATAGAATCATCAATTGTATATGATTTTATTGAATTTTAAAAATTTCCAGTTTAGAAATTAAAAATTGAGAATTTTTCAATTTTTAGTGAAATTGTGTTATGTTTTTCAAAATTGAATATTTTTCATGAAATTAAAAATATTATTTAACTAGTAAAATTATCAATTGCATATGATTTTATCAAATTTTAAAATTTTCCAATTTAAGTTTATAAAAATTGGGAATTTTCTAATTTTTATAAAATTATGTTATGTTTTTTATAATTGAATGTATTTTCACGAAATTAAAAGTATTATATAGCTAGTAGAATCATCAATTATTTCTGAATTTTATCAAATTAAAAATTTTCTCAATTTAGGCATATAGAACTTAGGGATTTTTCTTTTTTTATTGAAATTATGTTATATTTTTAAAAATTAACTATATTTTCTTGAAATAAAAAAGTATGATTAAATTAGTAAAATCACCAGTTGAATGTATGTAATGAGTTATATTCATTTGCTAGGTACAATTAATTGTTGTGCTTAGTACCTTAATCATTTGCATTAATTTTTATAGGTAAATAGACGGAAGTTTGATTTTAAGTATTTCTGATGATATTTCAATCTCTTATGGAAGAAATAATGATCTAACGTGAGCTCATGGGAGACTTGTTCTAGACTTGAGGAACGAGATTTAATGCCTAAATCGTAGTAAATATTTAAGAAGTGGAGAAATCACTATATTGAAAAGGTATTTAGTTAGAATTAAGGGTGAAGTAGAGGCTTATAAGAAGGTTAGTCATGATGTGAAGTGACAAATGAAAACTTTGATTAAAAAGTATAAAGGTAAGAAGGATAAAAGATAGAGATTGAGTTTTGAAATTAGCCATATGAGTTTATTTTATAGTGATGGATCTGGTAATGATGTAACTGATATTGGTGGACTTGGTGGGCCTTCTACCTAGTAAAAAGGAAGTAGTTTGAGTAGGAGTGAGGTAAGACAAAAAGGAAGAAGGTCATTTTCTTTTTTTTAGTCTAACAACAACTTTTAGAACTCAACCTTCAATTCTAATGTGCTATAAACAAAGGAAGTATACCATAATGTATACATGACAATGGTTAGATGGTAGTATGATACATGCATGTCATTCAGTAATGCTCAGTCTTACTATTATTAGCCTACAATGGATGCTATTTCTTCTTACGATTCAAGATATAAAGTCCCTTCGATGGATGACTATAGAGGTAAACTTTTGAGTAATTTTTGTTACAAAGATGAAAAATTATTTAGAAGAAAAAAGAATGACATAGGTTATTATGGGTATTCAATCATGTGTAAAGGTTAAACTAATAAAAGACACGAGACTATTATAAATTTCTTGGTTTATTCTGCTAAAGGGGTCATATTTTTTAAATCAATTAATGCATCTATCTTTATGAGGAATGCTGATATTCTATTTTGGATTTTTGATGAAGTTGTGAATGAAGTTAGGTATGAATATATTGTTTAGTTTATCAAAGAAAATAATACTGATTATAGAGCGGTTGGGAGGAGGATACAAAGTACGCACAATTCTTTTTTTAGATTTTGTATGCTATTCATTGTCTTGAATTTATGTTGAAAAATATTGAAAATGGTAGATATTTTCCTCTGACAAAAGAAACTATACAAAAGACAAATAACTAAGTTTATTTATAATCTTACATAGGTGTTGAATTTTATAAGGAGAGATTTCACTAATGGTAAAAACTTATGTTGGTCTACGTTATAAGATTTCCAACTAATTTCTTATCATTATAGAGTTTTGTACTAATGAAGAAGGAGTTGACAAAGATATTTACGACTGAAAAGTGGGTTAGTTCTCAACATGTTAGATCCAATGCTAAATTAGAGGTTATAAGGATTATACTTGAGGACAGTGAGTTTTAGTTCAACTGTTAGTTTGTGATGCAAATTTGTGAGCTTTTAGTTAGAGTACTTCATCTGACAGATAATAAAAATAAGCTTACAATAAGAAATATTTATGATACTATAGATAGGACAAAGGAAGCAATAAAGGCTAACTTGAACAATAAATCTTCTCTGTACCCCATTTCCTTTCTATCATTAATAACAAATGGAAAAGATAACTTTATTCTCCCTCGTTTGATGCTGGAATATTTTTTTAATTCAAATGTCTATTTTCAACCTAATTCCAACAAGAAAATTAAACTTAATAGGGGGATAGAAATAACTATCATTATAATTGTTAGGCATGAGATGATAAGAGATCTCAACTCATATATAGAGGTATATAACAATGCTTGTGGAGATTTTGAGCTACCTATAGCAATACGACAAAGGGATAAGTTCAATACAAGTGTACATTTTTTTTAATTATGTTACTTGTTTAAAATTAATTATTAATTCATTTTATTTATAAGATGCTTTTTGTTATCTTATAGTTGTTTGATAGGACTAATTTGGAAATGGTGTTCCAAAATTACAAAGATTTGTAGTTTGAATTCTAAGTCAATGTGTAAGTACTAGTGGATGTGAAAGGAATTTGTGCACATTTAAGTTCATCCCCTCCAATAAGAGGAACATATTAGAATATAAGAGGTTGAACGATTTCTTCATTGTAAGATAAAATTTAAAACTCTAAAAAATGTATGTTATATTGTTATTGTCATTATTAAGTTCAATATAATTTCTCTATTTTCATTAGTATTTTAATTTTATTTATTTATTAGGACTCTTAATAGATCAAATAGTTCTTTAGATCCTATTAACTTGTATCATATTGATATTTTAGTGAATTGAGTTTATGAGAAATCAAGTCCTTTGAATGAGAGTGACTTTGAAGATAATGTTGGTTGGGCGAATATTGATATATAATTTGATGTAATGAGATTAGATGATAGTGATGATGAGGCTCCTCTTAATGATGATAACTTTATATCAAATGAATATTAAATCCAATACAATTTAAATATATTTAATTATGAAGAATGATGATTGAAGTTTTTCAAAATTTTCCTTTTTTCACTTATGTTTAATGTATATGTTTAATGTTACATATGTTATATAAACATAGAACTTCTAACTATAAATGCTTTTGTTTCAAGGTTTAGTTTTTCTTAATGAAGTTCCTATGCAAAATTATTACGTTGGTGTAATGTTTATTGTTTGATAATATTATTTTTATTTTATGATATTTAGATAAAATTAATTATAGTTTCATGAATTATTATGATTTTATGATATTTGGATGTATTGATCTAAAATTGTGATGGTTTGATATATTATTTTATTATATTAATTCATGTTTTTATTTATTTGAGAAATATATGAAAATTAATATTAATTGGGGAATAGAAATATAGAATTCTTTCCTATTAGTTTCATAGAATGAATACACTAATATAGATACAAAACCAAGGTTTTTGTTTTAGGTAATAAGCTAATCTTATAAATCACTCATTAAATAAATAAATTAGGAAAGATTACAATCAGAATAATCATCCTATTAATACGCTATTTATAGTTATGTATCCTTTTTTTTTTTTGGAAGTCAAAGAATTTGAGATTCTCTAACATTCCCGCTTAAACTGGAGAATAAATGTTTTCGATTCCCGCCTTTCTAGTAATGTTTCAAGAAGTTGCAATCCTTTTATAAGAATATCCATCATTTGACCATTTTTATGAACATAAGGAGTGCAAATTAGTCCACTTTCAATCTTTTCCTTGATGAAGTATCAATCTATCTCAACATGTTTTATTCTATCATGTTGAATTGGATTATGTGCAATGCTTATAACAAACTTGTTGTCATAATATAGCTTTATAGGTTCATGCCATTTAACTTACAAGTATTTTAAGATTTTCTTATCCATAAGAGCTTACAAATTCCTTGAGCCATTGCACAAAGTCACTAAGTTCCCTCCAATCAAAGTTCAATAACATGTTGTTGAGCATCGATCTATAAGTGATCCAACACAATTGGTACCTGTGTAGGCTTTTACAGTTATATTTGCTCCTTTCCTAAATATAATTCCTTTTGCTATAGTAGACTTCAAGCATTGAATCACTTTATATATAGCCTATAAATGAACTTTCTTGGGATCATGCATGAATTGACTTATTATTCCCATAGCATATGCAATATCTAGACATGTATGAGATAGGTGGATTAGTCCTATCCAACTTCTGATACCTTCATTTAGCAATGGTTTCATCATGTTTTACTTCACTCAATTGATGATTTTTTTTTCTATTAGTGTATTAATAGACTTACATCCTATAATTCATGTCTCTCATATGAGGTCTAGAATGTATTTCTGTTATGAAATAAAGACACCCTTTTTAGACTGAGATACTTTAATCCTTAGAAAGTATTTAAGCTTTCCAAGCTCTTTAATCTCAAAATATTTTGCAAGTCTAGCCTTAAGCTTCATAATTTCCTCCTCATCATCACTTGTTACAATAATATTATCGACATATGCTATCAAGACTATAAGTTTCCTTGCTTCAAAGCGTCTAAAGAAGAGAGTATGGACTACTTGGCTTTATTTATAGCCAATATTAAGCATTAATTTTGTGAGCTTTCCAAACCAAGCTCACGATAATTATTTGAGCCGGTAACATGCACACTTGATTATCTTTGAAATATTTCTCTAAACCTAGTGAAGGTTCCATATACACCTCTTCTTTAAGGTCTCCATGTAAAAAGGCATTTTTTATATCAAAGTGCTATAAATACTAATTAAAATTAGCAGCTAAAGACAAAATAATTCGAATTGTATTCATCTTAACCACCAGAGCAAAGGTCTCAATAATCAACCCCATGTGTTTAAATATACCGTTTGGCTACTAGTTTGGTCTTATACCGCTTTAAAGACCTATTTGCATTATATTTAATTGTATATACCCACTTACATCCTACAAATTTCTTGTCTTTTGAATGATCATCAATTTCCCATATGTTAATTTTATTGATTGCACTTATTTACTTATTTATGGAAATTTTCCAATTCTGCCTCATTGAAGTTTTGAGGAATAGGAACTCAATCTAAATTAGTGAGGAAGCAATGATTTTTACATGGATTTTATTAAAAGAAAAAAGTGAGAACTAGGACGTTGAGTACAATTTCCAACTCCTTTTCTGATCGTTATAGGAACATCCAAATCATAGAGAGGGTAATTGTGACTGCATGCTTGGTTTAAGAGTCAAATATTGAACTTGTAATTAGTAAATAAGGTTCTTTTCTCTTGAAGTAGACTAAGATAGGCATGTTAATAATTCAATGCTTATTTAGGGTTGATCTTAAAGTGTTAAGGGGTTGGTTATATGGCTGCTCAACATGCTGGTCTTGTGGTAAATCGGGTTAACTTGTGGGTAATCAAGAGGTAGGTCACCTAACCAACGCAATAATAATGCCTCTCCAATGACCCAATGACACTTCTCCTTGCACGAAGCCAGAACCCAATGACACCTCTCCTTGCATAAAGAAGCCAGCACCTCTCTAGTGACACCTCTTGTGCGAAGCAGTCATTAATGTCGCTGTAGAAACATCCAAGGTTTAACCTTTAAGTCTAACAATGTTTAGGTTGATAGATTTGAAAAACATGGGAAAAGAGGGAGACAAAGAAGGACAAGGAAGGGTATGGTGCAAAGTAGTTAAAAGTTTCTAGGATGCCACCTCCTCTTTTGGATCACCAATTGCTGCAGCAGCAAAAAGAGATTTACAGATGTCCATTATCGACTAAAGAACCATGTGTTGTGGATTAGATAAGTCTTAAATATTTCATTGCAAAATACGACTATTGTTATAATGGCATTCACTAGATATAGTGGTCGAGTGCTTGGTAAATTTTGATTGAAGAGATTAGCACTTAATTGTATCCCTTCCCAATGTGTCTTGGTCTTGATGCTATTTTATCTTGTTTCCAATGTAATTAACATTTTCCAATGTATCTTGGTTTTGATGCTTCCTTGATGTAGAGATCAAATTATCTTAATGTCTTTTATTTTTAAATGATCTTTATTTATGTCTTAGTACTCCTTTTTTAAAATTTTAAATTTAATTGTGTCTTATTATTATTATTATTATTATTATTATTATTATTATTATTATTATTAATTAAGATATTATTTAATTTTAATTTTAATTTTATGAAATTAGGGTTCATATAATTAGATTTGAGATTTTTCAATTTGTGATAGAAATATGTCAAAAAAATTTAAAATTTAATGAATTTTCATAAATATGTAAGTAAAATTTTCATAAAATTGTTGATTTTTTATATAGGGTTAAAATAAAGTAAAATATATATATAACACAATATATTAAAGGAATAGTCTACAAATTTTATAATTTAAGGGTTAATTTATAATTTTAAAAAATTATTTGAAATGGTATTAACCGGTACCAGTATAATACCATACCAAAATTAAATCCGATACTGGTACTGATATGATATTTAAACATTGCATAACACATATAAGTATAATAGATTTCATAAGAATTATAGGCAAGGCATGAATGTCTGTAGAGACATGAAGGAAGGTATGGGTGATCTAATTTAGCAAGGAAGGTTAGGGAAATTCCTAGCTTAAATGTAATACCCCGAACGTCATTATATTGTAATGTTTCCTAAGTAGGAATATATGTTAATGATTCAAGTAATTAAATGGATTTGGATGACCTTGTAAGACGTTCCAATGGAATCGCAGCGTCTAAATTAATAAAATAAGTTTCAAAATTTTTTTTTCCATAATCGAGTTTCGGTTAGCCCGACCCTAGTGTCATTGGACCATCCCAATATCTTGTATATATGTATAGATACATGTATAAGCACAAAAGGCATGTATAAGTATGTTTATACTATGCCATGTGTAAGATGTTGATAGGATGTCATAAAGTGATGCATTAATGGATAACATGTGTAAGATGATGATAGGATGACATAAAGTGGACATTAAATGGACATTTTGTATACTAATGAAGAGAAGAAGAAGAAGACTTCGTGGACTTCTCCAAAGCCAAGAAAAAATCCATTTTTCCTCTCTTTTTCTTTCCACCTATGACTAGATAAGGAAGCAAGGGTGAACTAAGGGTTTAAGTGCTCTTGTTCTCTCCATTTTCGTATATGTTAAAGAAAGAAGTATGAAGTTGGGTTTGGATGATTTTGTTGATTCCCTTTCTCTCATCTCTCAAGTTTTTCCCTCTCTCCCACCACTTTTCCTACATCATCTTCAAGCAAAGGTGAAGTAAGGTTAGTCACTTGTTCTCATAAACTAATGATGCTTAGAGATGATTGTATGCTTTACGTAATGGTTTATAAGATTAGGAGTGGGTAATCTCATTGGTTGGAAGGATTTTTTTGACCTGTGTCTGGGTATTTGGCTATATCTTGAGTTATAGATGTCTAAATGAGTAATGTTTAGGGTCTATGAAACTAGACACATATAGATATAAGTTTTCTGTAGAACTCGAATTTTGATTTTGACTCTAAAATGTTCAAAATATGACTAGAAAGGAGTTATAAAATTCTGCCCCTAATTATGTACAATCTATAATGTTTGGAGTATAACTCTTGGATTTCTAACCCTTTTTGTGTAATCTTGGTGTCATTAAAAATTTAAGACAATGGGGAACATTTGGTTAGAAGATAAGTTTGCCTAAAAATCCAAGATACTAGGTCGAAATGGCTACGAAAACCTTATCTGAAATTATATCAAGTGCTCATTGTTTTAACCCTTGTTTTGATGGTATAAGCCTTCTAAGCTGATATCTGTCTTTTAGCCATATCATGACCTAGAGACATCTAAATAAGATGATCTTAGGTTCATTGGAAACTAGACACGTAGAGCTAAAATTTTTATAAGGATGTGGAGTTTAATTCTATCTCTATGCAATTCAAATTTTGGCTTGAAGTTGATTCTAGAAATTATGTCCCTGTTGTGCCCAGTATGTATTAATTTGGGTATTGTTGAACCAAGGTGGTTCTAATCATGTGTTTTGATGATGACAAAACATTATTATTACTAATGTTTAAGTGTTTG
>JAOXYD010099099.1:0-11779 GCA_028565735.1 Pinacopodium congolense | reverse complement strand
GTGGTGTGACATCTTGTTAAACGTTAATCATAATTTATGACTATAAAATGTTTAATTAGAGAATTGAGGATAAATTAAAACCTTATAGGGGTTTTGAAAGCCATCTTGTAAACCCATAATGTATCATCTAACTTCAAAGCCCATTCTTTTCTTGAAGTGCTCACTACCTTCTCCAAAATTTTCTTTAACTCTCTATTCAACAGCTCCACTTGACCACTTGTTTGGGGTTGGTAAGGGGTTTCCACTCTATGATGAGCATTGTATCTTTTCAATAGATCCTTAAAGGCTTTGATGCAAAAGTGACTCCCTCCATTACTTATGATTACCCTAGGCACCCAAAATCTAGTTAAGATCTTCTTGATGAAATTTTAAACCACCTTGCGATCATTAATTGGAGTAGTTACTATCTCAACCCACCATAAAACATAATTAACTCTAACCAATATATAAAAGTTACCTAAGGAGGATGGGAATGATCCCATGAAATCCAAGCCCTAAACATCAAATATCTCCACCTCCATGATGTTTGAAAGTGGCATCTCATCTCTCTTTAAAATATTGTCAACTCTTTTACACCTATCACACTTTAATAAAAATCTCAAGCATCCTTAAATAAGTTAGGACAGTTGAATCCACATTCCAAAATCCGAGCATCTTGTTAGCTCTATAGTATCCTGCATAAATTGAACTATGACATTGGGTCAAAACTTTAGGCATTTCATCTTTAGGGACACACATGTGAATCAAACTATTAGCACATATTTTATATAACACAAATTCATCTCAAATATAGCGAGAGCACTGAAATAAGAAACGATTCCTTTGTTAACACGAGAGATGAAGTGGAAGAATACCACTTGAGAGATAATTGGCAATATCATCAAACTAAGGAAGAAAAGGATTTTCTACTATCATTAAGGCTTCATCAGGAAAGCGCTCTTTAATTTCTTATTCTTCTTCATGATGTCCCCCTTTAAGTCTTGATAGGTCATTTACTATAACATTTTCTGCTCCTTTTTTGTCTTTAATCTCAAGGTTGGACTTTTGGAGTAGAATTATCCATTGGATGAGCCTAACCATAGAATCCTTCTTTCCAAAGAGATAGCGTAATGCCACATGATCTGTAAAAACAATAACTTATGAGCCTAAAGATAAGAAAGAAAATTTTCACAAGCAAATACTACTGCAAGTAACTCCTTCTCTGTAGTGGTATAATTCAATTATGCTCCTGTAAAGGTCTTATTGGCGTAGTAAATTAGATGCAGCATCTTCTACTTCCACTGTCCAAGTACACACCAATGACATGGTCACTCGCATCACACATAATCTCGAAGGCAAGTGACTAAGCTGGTGATGTAAAAATAAGTGTTGTTATAAGTGCCTTCTTTAACTTGTCAAAAGCAGCCAAAAAAATCATCATTCAACACAGTAGGCACACCTTTATCTAACAAATGAGTTAAGGGGTCTAGCAATAAGAGAAAAGCCCTTGATAAATCATCTGTAAAACCTTGCATGACCAAGGAAAGCTCGAATGCCCTTGATGTTAGCGTGGGGTGGAAGCTTCTCAATCTCTTCAGTTTTACTCGGTATACCTCAATCCCTTTGCATGAGATCTTATGGCCTAACACAACTCCCTTTTGGACGATGAAATGACACTTATCCCATTTCAAAACTAGATGAGACTCCTTACATCTTTGAAGCACTCTATCCAAATTAAACAAGCAATGGTCAAAAGAGTCTCCAAAAACAAAGAAATCATCCATAAATACCTCCATAAAGTCTTTATTCATATATGTAAAAATAGCCATCATGCACCTTTAGAATGTGGCTAGTGCATTGAATAGACCAAAAGGCATCCTCTTGTAAGTGAATGTCCTATAAGGAAAAGTGAAGGTGGTATTCTCTTGATCTTTTAAGTATATAAACACTTGATTATACCCTGAATATCCATCAAAGAAGCAATAAAAAGCACGGCCAAGAACTCTCTCAATCATTTGGTCCACAAAAAATAAAGGAAATGGTATTTTTTGGTGGCCAAATTGAGCTTCCTATAGTCGATGCACACTCTTTAGCCTATGATGGTCCTAGTGGAAATCTTTCATCTTTTTTATTCACCATTACTGTCATGCCTCCCTTTTTAGGTATACATTGCATCGGACTCCACCCACTCACTATTTGAAATGGGGTAAATGATCCCTGCATCAAAAGCTTCACTACCTCCTTCTTTATAACCTCTTGCATGTGTAGATTTAATGTTCTTTGTCTCTCCCTCACTATTTTACATCCTTCTTCGAGGTTAATCCTACGCACCACCATATTGGGGCTAATCACCCTAATATAAAAAATTTGCCACCCTATGGCTCTCATCCTCTTCTTAATGGTCTCTACCACTTTCTCTTCTTACTCAGAATCTAATTAGTTGTAAATGATGATGGGTAAAGTGTGGTCTTTACTTATAAATGTGTATCTCATTTGGGAAGGTAAGGGTTTTAGTTCTAAAGTGGGTGGCTTTACAATAGAGGGTGGTGTAGGTGTATCTTTTCTCTCTAACTTCTCTTGTGTAACTTCCTCACATAATTCCTCTTTTCTCACTCTCTCATCCCTGTGCACTTTAATAACTTCATCAACTTCCTCTTCAAATTCCTTCGCACACACATCCGTAACATCAATCTTCATACATTTATTACCATCCATCGGCTTCTTTAAAAATTTAGTCATGTTAAATTCAACCTACTTATCACCAATTCTCAAAACTAGTTTTCTTTCATGCACATTAACTAATTCCCTACCAGTATTCATAAAGGGCATATCTAATATAAATGGACAATTTCTATCTTCTTCAAAATCCAACACAAAAAAATCAATAGGAATTATAAATTTATCCATTTTTACCAACACATATTCTACAACTTCATATGACCTATTGATGGATTGAATCACAAGCTGAATGAGCATGGACGTTAGCTTAGCGTCTCGTAAACCTTGATTCTTGAAAATAGACAAAGACATCAAGTTAATACTTGCGCCTAAATCACCAATAACACATGGAATAGTAAAATTCCCTAGATCTTGTAATTTTGAAGGCATTGTGTTTATGATAATCAAACTACAATTCTCAGTCAAGGTTACCGTCTGGTTGTCCTCCCAAGTGCATTTATGCATCAATACATCCTTGAGAAACTTGGTATACTTGGGCATATACTCTAATGCCTCCACCAAATACAGATTAATTTGAAGCTTCTTTAGTTTCTCTAAAAACTTGGAAAAATGAGTATCTACCTGACGTTGTCCCACCCTTTTTGGATATGAAAGTTTAGGCTTGTAGGGTGGTGGTGGCACATATGACTTCTTTTCTTCTATGTATTCTATCTTCTCTTCTTCTATCTCCTTGTTTTTCTCATTTACTTAGCTATCATTTTACACTTTTGGCTCCTCAACTTGCTCACCACTCCGAAATACAATAGCCTTGAATTGTTCCTCTTATGTTGGCCACTGTATTGCTTGGTAGGCTACCTACACTTATTAAAAACAAAACATTAGCAAGTTGACCTACTTGTTCCTCCAAGTTATGGATGGATGAAATGTGATTCTTTTCAATCTGGTCAAATTTTGCCTCCATCCTATTTTGACTCTCCTCTTAGCTTGTAAGCATCCTCTTCTGATTCTCTTCTTGATTTTCCAGTTTGAAGCTCAAGACATCCATTAGCTTGTACATTTTATTCTCCAAAAATCTAAGGCGATCTTGTTGAAATCAGTGAGGTCTTTGTTGTCTTTCTTGACTACCTATATTGTTAGTACTTTAAGAAACTTTTAGGTGGTTTTCCCACTTTGAGTATGGATTATTACCTCATTGTGTTGGTTTATAAAATTTACCTACTTAGTGGCACTAGCTCCCAATAAGAAACACTCTACTTTGCCATGGTTTCCTTACGCACAGAGCTCACATTAAAATTGCATGGCCTTTACTGGAGACGAAGAAGCTCCTTGTATGTTACTCAATTATTTGGTGAGGGCTGTAATTTATGCTTATGAAGCTGTCACTGAGTCAATTGGTATCATCCCTTTTTGTTCCTTTGGCCCCTGTCCACTCCTCTCATTAAACCACATACAACTGTTGCTCGCCAACTCTTCTAAAAGATTATGAGCTTCATCACTAGTTTTCCTCATAGAAAAAAACTTCAGCAGCTACATCTATGGTTCCTTTTGTACTCTGATTTACACAATTGTAGAATGTTTACAAAAGGAACTTCCTTAGAAGGTTATAGTGGAGACAACTCCTCTGTAATTCCTTAAATCTCTCCCTGGCGTCGTGCAATGACTCCCTATCACTTTATTGAAAATTAGTGATCTCCTTAATGATCTGTGTAGTCTTGGTCAAGGAAAAGTACTTAGCCAGGAATGTTTGGACTAGTTGCTCCGAACTAGTGATCTACTATAAACTGAGTGAGTTATACCATGCCTTTGTTTGATCCCTAAAGGTAAATGGAAATAATCTTAACCTCACAGCATCATCAGACATCCTATTAAACCTGAAGCTGATGCAGATATCCCAAAAGTTAGCAAGATGGGCATTGGGATCTTCATTGGATTGCACACTACTCTGAATTATGTCGAGGAGTGCCAGCTTGATTTCAAAGTTATTGGCTTGAATCACAGGCCTTGCCACTCCTTGAGGACTAAAACCTAGCCCCTTGAAATCCATAAATGTCCTCTTAACTCCTCCTTACTATCCTTTTTCTGCTATATTTCTTTGTACATTTTCCTGGCACTTAGCTCCTCTTAGTCTCCTCTCTTGTCAATTAATTTCAGAAAACTCTTCGTCAATCACTTCGTCAGACTTTCTTGTGTTCTTTGTTTTCATGCATCTGAAAATACAAAAGGAAAAGTATCAAACACTCTTAAATCAAAGTCATCAAAACTAAATAAGATGCTAAACAAAACAATCCCTGGAAACGAAACTAAAAAACTTGTTGACTGCAAACCAAACTTAGTTTTACTCTTAAAAGTGTATGTATATGGGTCGTTATTTGTAGTAAAAAGTGGATATCGATTCCACGAGGATTGTAATTAGACATCACTCAATTCAGGTTGTACTTTTTTTAAGAAACCAATTAAAATAAAATTGCAAAGATAAGTAAAATGAAAAAAAATAAAGGTAAACGTAAGCAACGCAGCTAAAGCCAAAACTGTAAACTAAATCTTATAAGAATCAAGATTAAAGAATAGGACTTGTTGTTATTCCTATTTATTTTCCTCTTTTATGATTGATTCAATTTCTATTTGGTCCAAGACTTCCTAAGGTTTTAGTTACCCTCTCTCAAGGTGAAACTAAGTTTCGCTATTTAAACAATTAAGGATTAACACTGCGATCTCTCAACCTATGACGTCTTTCCTAACAGTTCAGCCAGTTATAAATCAATCCTATAGGTGTGATATTAATATGTTGAAATATCTTTCTTATAAATCAATAACTTGTCATCTATATGTCTACTAAATACTAACTCTCGTTGTATATTTAACACATGTTACCAAACTCAGTATCTCCATTTATTACAAGGTTTTCAGTTCAATAGATTACATAAATATTTATATCATTGAATCAACACACAAGGGTTCACAAATAGTTCAAACAAAAAAATCATAAAATAATTTTTGCCACTCATAATATAAATAAGTTCAATCGTATCCATATTCTTCATAATATAAAGCATATTTAAAAAAATAAAAACAAATAAATATAATAATGGCTTTCTTCACTCTTCATATGTAGAAATCTAGAAAATGGAAGATTGTTGAAGCTCTTGATTCCACCACTTAAACTCAAAAATTTCTCACTTTTATGGAGATGAAGTCTTGAATCTAAATAGTGGTTGCAATATCCTCCTCTTAGAATTACGGTTGCTGAATATATATGTAAGGAAGGTTTCTTACTTTAGTTACCTAGGGTTAAATGCCAACTCTTCACCAAGATGATGCCATTTTGTTTCAAAGCAATAAAGCTTTTTCTTGTATTCATTTAGAAAGCTATGTCATTTTGTGCTTAAGGAAAACTCTTTAGGTAATTGGATTAGTGCCACTTGTTAGAAGAGGAGCTCCTTTACTTACTTCCTTGCTCTCAGACTTATAAAGATCTTAACAATTCTCACTTTGGGAACCACGAATTTTGTAACTTTAAAAGTTCAACACGTTGGTTGCTCTCTCAGAGGCTTGAACTTGGCCTTCCCCTTAGATGGCTATCCCTCACGGTGGAAATGTATTAGACATTGGAGTTTGACCCTCAAATTGCATGAAATTCCTAGTTTTGGCATGCTTTCCTCCTTACTTCTTTACACCATCATTTTTTCTCCTTTGGTTTTCATTTTTTTAATAATTAAAGTAATTTTCAACTTTTATTCTAACTTTTATTTCCAACTCCAATTTATCATACACAATAAATAAATATACCAATAAGATCCAATTCTAACCAAAAATCAACAATTAAATGATAAGAAAGAAACACATACAACAATAATAAATAGACAACAATCTAATCCTAAAAACATCAAGAAACAACCAACTTACAAATTAAACACTTATAAAAACAAGGACTAAAACACAACTATCAACCTTTGAGTATGATGAAGAAGCAATGCAATTCCACCTCTCTAATGACATGTGATATCTGGCTGACTCTAAGCCTGCTTCAAAGGAAATTGCTCCAGGCTCTGAGTTTGAGAAAAGTTCCTGTTGGGCTCAAGCATCCATTCAATAATGGATGACATTGCACATGCCTAGTGTCAAGCTTATGACCTTAAATAGGAACTTGATAGAAGGCACCCCATCCATATCCTTTCGTTTTATGTGATTTGTTTATTTGTAAATATCTTTTGGTTGATTTGTTTTGTGCGCTTTAATTTATTTTTGTAGGTTTTGGCTTGTAGGTGGAAGCTGAGCTACATTCTTCATTTAAAAGGAAGTTGCAATCTTTGTGTTTAAGGTTGATTTGGCCTCTTTAATCCAGGGGAATAATTCTATTCCCACCATCTTATGCATGTGCTTTCATTGGTTTTAGGACATTGGGGATAATGTCTCATTTAAGTGTGGGGGTGGGGTAATTTTTAAAATTTTTTTGCATTTGAATTGTTATGAGTCCAATGGTTATAATTGAAAATGTTAGTTTAAGGTGATCTTGATTTTTAGTTAATAGTTAATTGTGCTATTTGAATGCAACTGGTGTTTTTAATTTGGTTAACAATGATTGATTTTGGAATGATTTCTAACCCTTAAGTTTTTTGTTTTTCTTTTTTTTTTGAGTGCCTGCATGTGTTAGTGATCCATTTGTATGATATTTGATGTTCAAGTACATTTTGTATAGTTTACCAGTGGAATGGGATGTTTGAAATAAATTGCTGAAAAAAGTGAAAAGAAAAAATAAAAAAAAAAGAAGAAAAGAGAAAAATGCTTTTCTCTTTGCATTATTGAATAAAATTGTTTTTATATTGTTGCGTATTAGGCAATCTCCACTCCATTGGCTTTAATCCAATGTAAGGTTGAAGTTATGAGTAAAGCTAGTAGCCATTTGAAATGATGATCTAACTTAATAACCGAGAGTGTTCATAATAAGTGTTCACTTTCATGTCAAAAAGTTAGATGACCTTTCAAATAGATATTGCTCAAAACTCAAATTATGTTATATTTTCTGTTTTGTTATTGTGTATTTTGAACATCCTTGACCATATTCATCTGATGAATTATGCAAAATGTCTTGAACATTTGGTATTGTGCATATGGCATTGTTTCTTACTAACCTTGTGTGTTTGAATGTGATTAACTAAGTTTTTAGTTATGATGGAGATGAGTTTTGTGAAATAGATTAAAGGCACGAAATTTTTTAATACTTAATTAGCTCTTGACTTTGGATTGAGATTACTTAAGTAGAATATTTAAATCATTGCTTGAGGAGATGCAATGGTTCAAGTGTGGGCGTATTTTATAGGATTGAAATATGTTGAGTTTTCATATGGATTTTAATGTCATTTTAAACCTTTTTTTTGTTTAAATGCTTAATTTGTATTTCTTTTGGATTTGAATGCAAATTTAGTCATGGAATACAAATACAAACAAAATCATTGAGTTTGAAAGGCTAAGGAGTAAAAATTCAAAAGATATTTCAATTATGAAAAAGAAGCTTTAAAAGCTTTAAAGAGGATAGAAATAAAAGGCATTTAAAAAAGGCAATGCAAAGCTTTTCAAGAGTGAGCAAAATAGCATAAGCTTGGAAAGAAAAGTTTAAGAAAAGGAGGCAGCTGGTGGCATCAAGCTTTCCAAGTGAAGACAAAAAAAACAAAAGTTTTCCTTGCTTGGGAGGATGGCAGCATTTAAATGGAGAAGATTGCATCATTTTAAAAAGCAAGGAAAAAAAGATTTCTTGGCTAAGGAAGAACACATAATCTTAGAAGTAACAAGCAACATAACATATTAAAAGCTTAAAAGGTAGAGGTAGAACATGTTAGTAGAGAGGGAGCTACAAAAATCTGAGAGGGAGGACTGACTTCCTTAGAGTTGACGTCACCAAAACATTTAAAGGACCAACTCTCCACTTAGAAGATAGTAGTAGGAAAAATAAAAAGATGAACTACTTTCCACTCACAAAATACGGCTACATAATAGCTTTAGAAGTGGAGGAGCTTTCCACTTTGAGAGAGACGATAGCAACCTTAGGAAGCTTTGCTAGTAGCCTGGAGATGCACCAAAGTGAGGACAAAAGCTTAACAAGTGATGGCTTCAAGCTCTCCATAAAGCTTAGAGCTAGCTTGGAGCTTGGAGCTTGTAGCTTGTAGCTTGGTGGAGCTCTCCCCTCACCAAAGACAACACAAATATTAAGGGTGGAGATGCACAAAAGCTAGGAGCTTTCTAAGTAGGGATATCTTCAACATGTTTCTCAGCAGCCTTTAGGTTTTTAATTTAGTTTTTTCATTGTTCCATCTTTTAGCTTGTTTAATTTGTTAGCTTTAGCTTTCCTTTTCACTTTCAATTACTTATTATTTTTGTCTGAATGCTTTAATTTTAGTTAATTATGTTTGATGTTTTCTTTTGTAATGAACTTTGGTTTTTATGTTATTATGTTTATCTTTCTCAGGTGATAAATTTTATTTCTTAAGTTTTCATTTATTATTAATGTCTTTGGATAATTTATGTTCGATAATTAGGATTATCGTTCTTGATAATCGATTGCATAATCTTCTTTATTCAGTCGACTAATATACACCTTTGGTCGACCAATCTTCATTATTTTTCTTCATTTAATTGGCTGGTAGATTTATTCAGTCAACCAATATTTGATTGGTTGACCAGTCTTCTTATTCGGTCGATCAATCTCATGAGTAGCCAATTTTAATCGACTGAATAATTGACATTTATCGACTAATCTTTTGTTTTGATGCCTTCTGTATATCTATTCAGTTAGCCGATCTTCATTTAACAGTGACCATTACACCTTGATCAACATTTTGCTTTGGATGTACCTATCTTTATAACATTCTTTAAGGAAATAAATTAGTAGAAAGAGTGTTTTGTCATCATCAAAATTTTAATGGAGCCTTCTTTGGTTCGATAAGGGACATACCAAAAGAGGAAGAGAATAGATTTTGGTGGCTCCCAAGAGGAGAAACAAGATCAGCTAAGGGAAAACATCAAGAACAACTGTTTTTCCAGATTTTCTGCACTAAGGCCAAAAGAAAAAGATTATCAAGCTTCATCTAGTTTTGATCTTCCTTTTCTTTACTACCTTTTGTATGAGGAATGTGATTGTTGGGGAACTCATTTACATTATGGATAGCTAAACTTTCTCGTAGTGATTACTCTTGAAATATTTTGTCGAAATTTTACCTTGTTTATTCAATGTAATGTGTTTGTGATATTTATTATTCTTATTGCTTAATTTAAATCAAAAGATTCAATTGGGACAATAGTGTTAGGATGAATAACGAGGGTTGTGGGACAATATTTATTATATTACAAGACTACACTCCATATACTTATGGTATAATATTAAAACTAGAAAACACTCAACTAAATCATCTATTTACTTATCATTAGCTATTAAAAAAATTTGACCTCACATATTAATCAAAAAACAGTAAGAATTAAGCAAAAAAAACACATATCTATTGATTAATAAATTAAGAATTGAGAATATGTAGAAACTTAAAGGTTATAATATATTAGAATGCATTCCAAACCAAAATTTAATCTTAAATCATGTTAACCAACTCCTTTAATTCCTTAAAAGTAATGTGGAATGCCTATTACAATGGATTAAAGAAGAAAATATAATGAAAACCTAAAACTATAAGAAAAAAAATCTAAAATCTACTCAATTTTGATAAAAGGTTTCGATAAAGTCTCTAAAAAAAGCACAAATCTGTCTTGATTAGGTATAGGATAGTTTAGGGAGTGAATTATTTAATTTTTCTTTCAAGCCCTTGTTAGAACATTCCTTAAGAGATATCAAAGACCCTTCAATTTAAAGAACAACAATGTGATTCACGACTCACATTATTCTTTTATCATTATAATGGACTTCTTCCCATATAATAATAGTATTGTTAAAGGATTGCATTGTTCTCTTGAATTGATTAACAGTGGTGTATATATGATAAAAAAAAGGCACCATTAATGCCATACATTGTTCTTATAGAAAAATCACCCACACTTTCTTAGTTTTACACAAAACTCATCTTCTTTAACATGAACCTAAAATTTACAAAATAATACACATAAATCAAAATTTTTAATTTCATAATAGGGGTGAAAACATGTTAAATGATGCTTTAAAATTGAATAAACTATGCCCCTGCACCACTTTCTTCATTAATAAACTAACTACTCATCTTAGTTGGTATTGTTTTATAGGTATTTTGTTGACTATAAGGCTATTTCAAAGTGAATCGATGTTCCTAGATTTTCAATCTTGCCTAGAAAATGGTTAATGATTGCATTTGGCTATATAAAAAATTAGCTCAAATTAATCTATCTTTCACAAAATAATTTAACAATTAATTGGAGACCAACTCTTCAACAAGCGTATCGGATGAATAAAGTAATAAAGTAGAGTGTATTTAAGACTTCGAGTATTGGTCCCACAAGAACATTTATATGATGAAAGTACTAGGTCAATCCGATTACAATTATCTAGATAACACTTAACTTTATGATGAAAATAAATAACTAAAAGCTAATTTAAAAAGCCTAGAAAAATTCCAATCAATTGTAAAAGAACTACAGATTGCTTTTCCTAAATTATTCAATTAAGCTTTGGTAGTTGATGATTTAATTGACTTAGAAATCAGTGATGTTTAATCTAAGGTCTTCACTAAATCAAGGCAGTGCTATGGTTAAGACACTGACTTATCTCTATTAGTCCTATCCTGAAGTTTGGTTGTGCTTCAGACTTAGGTAATAGGCTTAAAGCTTAGGAAGTCTAGTCCTAAATGATTAACCAAATCATTGGTTATTTCACTAATTTAAATCATGTTGTTTATTGATTTTTCTAATAACCTAGGTAGAGATTTTCGGATCCTAGATTATCTGATGACAATATTCTAAATGATCAGTTCAGAACAAGCATTAAGCATTTAATAAACAAAAATTAACTCACTAATCATGCATTAAAAATCAATTATCACAATAAATCATCCATAAATATATTTAAGTATGCTAGCTTAACTGAAATTAAACATGAAGCACTTAAATTAATCAAGGCTTATAAGATAATTAACTTAAACAACATAACTTTTAT
>JAOXYD010099089.1:0-11780 GCA_028565735.1 Pinacopodium congolense | reverse complement strand
TTCCCGACAAAGAGCGACGATGTGAAGATCGTTGAGCTTGGAATTAGTGCAACCCATCTCCTCTTTCCGATAAAGATTGAAACTTTTTGAGTTAGAAGGAATAAAAAAGTGTAAAATAAAATAGAAATTGAAGTGGGTCTGCTTATAATATGGGGTTCTCGTTGTAGATTCGAAAAAGAAAGAATTTTTGTTGCATATATAAAAAACAAATTTCCCTTATAAACCAAACGCATCACAATCAGCGTCATCAAAACTTCTCTCAGCAACTTTGGCAGCTAAACTGCATAGATGCTACATGGCCTCCTTGCAGATGGCGAAACAACAATCATCAATGAAAGAGCAACAAAAAAAGACACCATCTTTGCATGTCAACACCACCACTAACACCATCCCAAATGGCATTGCCACGAAAAAATGAAGAATTGATGAAGTAGTTTCTAGAGAAAAGTCCATTGCAACTCTTAGAAACAGAGGCTAATTGTGTTGTCAAGAACAGAGGTGACGGGGATTAGAAGGCGACGACTGTGGGTTAGGGGTTAGTAACCCTGATCACAGTTACTAAACTGTCACTTAAAATCTATAAACCTTAACCTAACCGTCAATTTACGGTTTAAGTTACGGTTTGAAAACTGTCAGTTACGGTTTAACCAAAAATTTAATTGATGGTTTAAACATAATCATTGTTTTATTAATTTTAATTTCAAACTTAAAATTCTTAAATTTGAAATTTTAAAAAATATCAAACATAATAAGTTGGATATAAAAATATAAAGTTAAATGAATTAAAATATATGACAACCATATATAAATTATAAGGATAGAATTAAATAAAACAATGGACTTGAAATTAATTTTAAAAATTAAGTTGCCTACGTATCCTTAACTCTCGAGTCGAGAGGAATCAAAGCCCTCGTAGTTCTCTTACCTTTTTTGAGAAAGCTACTTACCTATAACATCGCTGGATCCGTATACACTTCTGGTTGTATCCGTGTCAAAATCATATAATTGCAAAGCATTTGGTTTTGTCAACTCTTATTGTTGTCATTCTGCTTTCGTAAAATTATCAAGACAAGTTTTTGTCTCCAAAGATTCTGGAGTCATTGAATATCTATAATCATCTAAAATATCTCTACCTGCACTAAAAGCCTGTTCTACCAGTATAAAAGATATATTTACATATTCCATTATTAATAAATATGTAGTAAGATAATATACACATGACAAAATATTAGTAGCATTATCAAAAGTTTGCAAAAGTTTTATAATTTTTTCACATATATGCCATTATTTTGGTAATAAAATTACGTTTGAATCACAACTCGAAAAAAATAGACATTAAAGGTCTTTGTAAGGTAAACATTCATTTAATAAATCATAAGTTGAATTCCAAAAATTTAGAACATCGCGCAGAAAACACTTTTGTCTCATATTATTATTTTTACAAAATGTTCCCCATTCTTTTCTTAAATTTGGTCGTGCTCACAAAAAAGAAATTGCATATTTAATAGGTGATAAATAAATGTCCAAGCATTTTATACCATCTTGAACACATAAATTAATTTTATGGCATGCATATCTACTATGAAAAAATTTTCCACTAAATGAAGGAAGACATAAATTTTCAAGTTCATTAATTGTAATCGTATTTGCGGTTGCATTATCCACAGAAATTGAAAAGATTTTATGGACTAAACTATACTCTTCTAAAATCATATTCATCATTCTCCATAAGTTTTCAACACTATGAAATTCATCAAAAACTCTATATGCAATTATTCTTTTTTGTGAGTTCCATTCATCATCAACCTAATGACATTTTACACCTAAATATGAATGTGATTTCCAATGATCACTCTAAATATCACAACATAAAGAAACACGACCTTTAAAATTATGAAAAAAAATTTGCAATGCAACTTTTTTTATTTTTATAAAGTTTTTTAATTGTTCGTGTTAAAGAAGTTCATAAAATTCTTTTTGCAGAAGGATTTAATGCATTTTGACAATAAGTTACAAAATTAAAATTTTCACCATAACTAAATGAAAGGTGTTCAACTAAAACTAATTTTGCTAATTCTTCACAATTTCTATTTTCACTATATTGAAATAAAGAATTATGATTAGAAAATGCATATCTGGTCATTTGTGCTTAAAATTTTAAGATACCTGCCTCCGTGGGATGTTTGGTGTTTAAATGGTTACGGAGAGTTCCATATCCTCCTCTACTCTTCCATTTTAATCCATGTCTACAATAGTTGCAGATAGTGTTGAAATTTTTTTCTTCTTCAGTTGCAACCTTTTTGTAATGCTTCTAGAATATATCCGATTTAATTGGAGGTTTTGTGCTTTTGGTGTAGGATTAGATTGTTGATTTTCTAGTACAGCTCCATGTTCTTCATCATCACCAACCTCCACATCAATAGGTGGAAATTGTGTATCATTGATGCCGAGTGGAAAATTTGATTCTTATGAACCTTGTGCCTCCACTTGCTTTCCCTTACCCTTTCTTCTTGAAGAAGACATTTTTATAGTAATAGAGTTGACAATAATAATGAAAAATAATAGATGTAGTAATAATAATAATAATAATAATAGAAATTAATGAAACAATTGTGAATTGTAAATAAAATATGATAATATGTTACTTGAGAGAGAGAGAGAGAGAGAGATTTCATATATGTAAAAACAAGTGTTGTTGTAATCCTTATATTTATAGTTATAATTATAAATTTATAAAAAAAAAAAAAAAGAAACAGCCAATAGTTGTAAAAACAACCGTTGGTTGTCAACGGTATGGTTTACAACCGTTGGCATATGCCAATGCCAACGGTTTAATTTTTATTTTATTTATTTTATTTTATAAAATTTTTGATTTTTTAAATATAATTATTTTGTGTATAAATGCATGTTTCTATCAATCAAAATTTTACATAAACTTACAAATATTTTGTAAAATAAATTTTATTATAAAGTTTAAAATTTTTTAATTTTTTAAATATATATTTTTAATTAATTGAACGAAAGTTTATAATTATGAATAAATTGTCGAATTAACCGCCGATTCACGGTTTTTAAATTAGTCTAACCGTAACTGAAACTGTTAGTAATAATTCCTATTAGGGTTTAAAACCGTTGACCACAGTTACTGTTTTTGAATCATAACCGCCGATTAGCCGGTTACAGACCTAACCGTGGTCAGGGCTAACTAGTGGCTAGTTAACCACCACAAGTCAACTAATCTATGCAAAAAATGTTTTTCTCAAACTTAATACATTCCAACACATGAAAATGACGCAAAACAAATCCTAAAATTTTCAAGAACTTTTTTTTAAACCTTAACACATTCACACGACCTAACACATTTAAACATTCTAACCTCAAAATATATCTGAGTATTGTAAATACTTCGTTTTACACAAACCTTAATACATACACAATCTAATACATTCACATAATTAAGCCTCAAAACACATCCTATCATTTTCAAACACTTCTTTTAACACACACCTTGACAACCACACATTAAACTAGTTCACAAAACATTTTACTATATCAAGAGGAATAATAAAAACATTTCCTACACAATTCCTCTTGATTATGCAACCTATATGTATAAACATAAAGTATGAAAGCAATATGCATAACTTGAGCTCGTTAACACTTTGAAAAAATCAAGATAAGACTTACAATAAAAAATACAAAACAAAATAAATTAAATTCTACTACCTTGGTACTTAATCTTTCATTTGTCAATCTGGGCTCCAAATTATGTCTTTCAACACCAAGTCCTTAAAAGAGATCTTTTCAACATATTAAAATAAAATAAAATAAAACTATTAGTAGCATTATTTTGTCATCATCTAAACTTAGATGGGACCTCCCTTCGTTTAACAATCTCTCATCTCTTTTATGATGACAAAATTATGTGATATTAGCAAAACATAAAAAACATATCACATACAATGTAAAACATTTTGCTCTTCTTTGAACTAATATCACACAAAATTACCCTCTTTTTGAAATCATTAAAAACTTGTAAATATATACTCAACGAGTCCCATAGGTCCAATAGTATTTAAAATTTCTTAATGTTACTTAAAATTTTCAAAACCCTTTATAAACCCACCAAAATATGCTCACCTTTATGTAATAACATATTAAAAAAAACAATCACATTCATATTCAAAATACAATATCATCACATATCCAAAAATCATACATCCAAATCTACATTCACATTCAAGACTTTTTTCAAAATTCAAAAGACATCAATATCATTAAAGTTTAAAGACTCCCCCAGAGTCATCAAAAGCAAAGCTCCCCTAAATTAAACAAAATTTAATACTTGTCCTAAATTCATGCATCAAAACATATTTAAAAGTTAAAAGCTTTCCTTTAATTTAATGATTTTTTAAATTCTTCTAACAATGTATGATTTATGCATCATGTAAATCATCGTTCTTTTTTAAAATATTTAATGACACTAAAGGATGACACAATAACAATTTGGAAGGGATTCAAACATTGAAAATTAAGGTATCACATGATTTCAATTCATATTTCTATGACATCTAAGAATTCATAACCAAACAAATATATACCTCCCTCCAATTTATCATTCCAATTCTTCCCTCATTTGTTTTAACAATGTCTTAGTAATTATCTTTTTAAACTTAGAGAAACCCTTAAAGACTTTTAACCTATAAAACAACAGTCAACGTATTTTGGGTACCTATACTAATTTGGATCCTTATAAGTTAGTTAATTTTCTCCAACCTTTTAACATATAAGTTTAAGTTCCTACTTTATCATAGTAAAATCTCTTAAGGTTTCCATAATACCCCTAATAACTGCAAATCAAAGGCATATGACTCCTATATGTATACCCCTAATATCATCTTTACGTTTATGGTATCCTAGAAATGCATTCATTGAATTAATTGATTATTCAAATGCGGATTATGCTAGTAGTTTGTCAGATATGAAGAGTACTTCTGACACTTGTCAATTTCTTAGTCATGCATTGGTTTCAAAGTTTTAGTAAAAAGTAAAAATCGGTTGCTTTATCTACGACCGAAATGGAATATGTTGCGGTCGGTAGTTGTTGTCCACAATTTCTTTAGATTAGGCAACAACTTAGAGATTATGGCATGGAAATGACCAAAATTCCTTTTTGGTGTGATAATATTAGTTCCATTTGTCTAACTAAGAATCCAATTCAAAATTCAAGAACTAAGCATATTGAGATAAGGCATCATTTTATAAAAGATCATGTGCATAATGGTGATATTGAATTGAATTTTGTGGATTCACATCATCAATTGGCCGATATCTTTACTAAACCAATGAATGAAGATATGTTTTTCATGATTAGAAGAGAATTAGGCATAATTGGTGGTGCACCCCTATGATAACTATGTTTATATATGTTTTTAAATGTTTTCATCCTATGCTTATATTTATGCATGCTTTTTTTTTAAAAATCTCGTATGAATGTCTCTTATTTGTGCTTTTCATACATGTTTTTCAATCTTTTTTATGATGTCAAAAAGGGAGAGATATATGTATGATAATTGTTGTTTGTATGATGTTTGTACCTATCATTAAAGTGGAGTTAATCATTAAGGGTACATGCCCATGTATGTCACTTTATCATTAAAGTTGAGTTAATCGTTAAGGGTATATGCCCATGTATGTCCCTTTAAGGACTAATTGCTTATATGTCAATGCATACACTTAGGGGGAGTTTAAATGCATGAATTAAGGGGGAGTTTTGGTTGTATAAACTAAGGGGGAGCTTAGGGTGGAATTGGTAGTTTATGATCACATTATACTTATGTTATGAATTTATTAGTTGGGATATATAATTGTGATTGTTGGAATATGTTTTGTTCATATCATAATATCACATGTTTTGTCATCATCAAAAAGGGGGAGATTTTTTAACCAAGGGAGGTTCCAATCTTAGATTTAATGATATCAAAACATGTTTGATTACTAATGATTTAAGTTTATGATGTTAATCTCAAAGATAGGTATGTTTTAAGAAGAATTCAATATGAAAAGCTTGGAGTTTGAAGGTCAAAATTGAAGATATTGGAAGATCAAATGGTTTGGAAACTTCAAAACCTTAGATAGGTTGTTTCAATATGTTTATAAGTTTTACTTGATGTTTAATTAATCTAAGGACTTAGTTTTGATCATGCATTGCATTTGAATATGTAAAGTTGCATATTCTTTCATTTCAAAGATTATTTTATGATTTTAAATTGGTTGATGAATTTTGATCATTCATATAACCTTAATATATGATTTAAAAGTTGTTTGAAGTCTTAATTATTGTTTGAAACTTGTATGAAAAGTTTTAGAGTTAGTTTTGAGTTTTTTTTCATGCTTTTTAGACGCACGACGAGTTTTTCATTTGATTAATGGCACCGTTGATAATCCCAGAAGGTGCTGTTATACCCCTATGTTCCAACATCTTCAACGGCAGGTTGTTCTTCGAACAACGACACCGTTGATAAGCCTAGAGGGCGCCTTTGAAGACTTTGTCTCTAACAGCTAGTTTCTACTTTAGGGGTTTTACCTTTTATCTTCACCCTAACTACTTAAAAACCCTCCCAAACCCTCCTTGAGTATCCAGACACTATATATAACCTTTAGAAACAATTTTTCACTCTCTTGCCACTCAAAAAACTAATCAAACCTCCTGAATCTCAAAAAAGTCTCAAGCTTCCCACATTTTACTATACTTATTTTTAATCATCTATTTGTTGCTATATTATGTTTTTAGGTGTGAAAAATTGTTTCTAATCTCTTGATTGAGTGTTTAAAAGTTTATTTGATCAATTTTTTACATTTTAGAGAGGATGTTTCATCAGATTAAAGCTAGAACTCCTGTATATATCGAAATTGTCTCTATTGAGACTGTTTTAGCTTGAATCTCAGTTTTAGGTGATAAAACTTGTTTCTAAAATCATTTAATTGGAGTTTTTAGTTTGCTTAAGGTCTCTAGATTGTAATTAAACTTAGTTTCCAATTTTTAAGGCCTGTTTGAGTTATCTTTGAGCTTGAACACTCATATACTTCAAGATAACTACTATTTTCATTAATTTGAGTTTGATTATGATTTCAACTCACTTAATCTACTTCTTTATGTTTATTATTATTGTTTTATGATTTTATAAGTTCTTAAGAGTCAGAATGATCTTAGTTTTGAATTTTTGGTTGATTATTTCATCATTTGAGTGCATTAGTTCATATATACATCAAAACTGTCCAGTTTTTTATGTTCTTCATTTGATTACGAATTTCATCATCGAAATCAGTTTCTGGGTGTATAAATTTATTATTGTTAGTTCACATAAGGTATTAGGAGTGCTCTGATATTTTTTATTTTGATTTTTAAGCATTTATATTTGTGTTTTGAGTAGAATATTCATAGAGTACTTAAACTGTCCATATTTTATGATTAGCTCATTTTGATCATATTGCCTATATACATAAACGTTTCTTGTGCATAAATTCTATCATACTAAGTTCGTTTAAGCTTTCAAGATCTTTATCATTCATTGAAAGCCAAAACCCTTAGTTTAATTGTGCGTTGAGTGAAACACCTTTTAAGGTGCATTTAGTTACTTGAATTTGGGGAAATTTAATCATTTGGATATTTGTGAATTGTATAAGGTTCTCTTTGCCTTGAAAAGAGTTGGAATAGGTTACTCTTCACCTTTAGAAAGTAAGATTGTTGTTGGGGTTACTCTTCACCCTTAGAAAGTAACATTGTAAAGGTTACTCTTCACCTTATAAGAAGATTGCACTTGTTTTGATTGATTAGTATAGAATCATCCAACAAGTAATTGGAAAGGAGACGTAGCCTATCTTTGGGGTAGGTGAACTTTAAATTTGCTTGTGTCATGATCTTACCTTAACTCCTTTATTTAATGTTGATTGTTTATCTTGAATCTTAATTTCTTACATTCATTTTAGTAGTTGCATTCCCATTCCATCTTACGTTGAACCTTGGTTTAGTGATTGCATCTAGTTTCCAATTGATTTAGGTTGCTAGTTTTAATTAGTTAAAAAAATTTTAAATACCCAATTTACCCCCCTCTTGGGTGTTATAGAGCTTACACTCTTAGTAATAATGTGAAAATATAAATAATTTATCAAAAATTTGAATTAAAATAAGATAAAATTTTAAAAAAAGATAAGGGAAGAGATGTCCAAACTAATTTTATTATGATTCGGTACATAACCAACATATATGTACTCTTTTTAACTCCTTGTTGAAAATTTCACTATCAAATCTTCTTCAATGGGTAAAGAATAATCCTTATAACTACTTATGTTTTTTTCATGGGTATAAGAGTAACCCTTATAATATTTATCTCATAACCACATTACATAAAAATACACTTAAAAAATTTATCACTTAACCAGCCAAAAGTGTTTATGGTGCTCACGAACACACTAATGAAAGTATTCATGAAAACTTCATAAAGAACATACCAAAAACTAACTAAAAAATCACTTAAATACTTTCACAACTTAATTTGATGCTTCCCAACACTTCTTAATCCCTATCATATATCCAATACACCTATTTATATGTGGAAATTATCCTAATAACTATTTATAGTTATTAGGACTCATTAAAATCATTTAATTCATTTTTTTATTGTTGAAACTAGTTATTGGTAATGAATTTTGCACTGCACAGGCTGACTAGTAAAAATTCACTAATTTACTAGTCATTAGCCAACTAATGGATAATACTATACATTGGGAAACCAACATACTATTTTTTTTAACAAACTTTTCATATTCTAACAGATGTAAGTTACACGAAAATATATCCTAAAATATTCACACGGTTTTTTAAAACACACATATTTACATACACACACATCAAAATTATTTTTTAAAAAAAAATTGTGTAACAAGAGGATCATTTAAAACCATTTTCCACTTAATTCCTTTTGATTATATAACTTACACGCAAAAACTCAAAGAAAGAATGTAATACGCATGATTTGACCTTAGTAAACACTTTGATATGACCAACATAAGATTAAAATAAAAATTACAAAATGCAACATATTAAAACACTAGCTAGGTTTTGAGCTTGAATCTTTTTTTTAATACTTTTCATAAGCTCCATATAAGCTCTAAAGCTCTAAATTGTATCTCTTTAACCTTTTTTCCTTCAATTCTAAACTCTAAATTGTGTCCCTTTATCCTTTTTCCTTTAAGTCTATCTTTCAAAAACATCAAATAAAATAAACTTATTAGTAGCAAGATTGTCTTTTCATCATCAAAATCTATGTGGAACCTCCCTTAGTTCAATAATCTTTCCCTTTTTAATGATAATAAAACAATGAGATATTATAAAACCATAAACCAAAAAAAAAAACTATTTAAGTCCAATAATGTTTAAATTTTCTTAATACCTATTACAACTTTTTCAATACTACTTATAAAGTTTGTCCATGCAACTTACAAAATTTTCTCCCACCTTTATATATTAAAATAAAAAATAAAAAATCCCCCTAAATTCATAAAAAATTCAAAGCTCCCTCTAGATTCATGCATCATAACAAAATAAAGATTCAAACTCATAATAGATAAAACAAATAAAGATTCCCTTAAATAATTGCAATTAATTTCATATACTACTCACCCCTTCTCCTTTTACAGCCATCAAAAAGGTAAATAAAAAAATATCATAAATTTCAATTTATACATAAAGAGAGAAAGATAGAAATAGGCAATATGAACTTAAATCACTAATATTAAGACGTCAATAGCATGATAAACTAAATGTGACATACAATAACATCTAAAATACATCAAATGTCAAAAATTAAAATATATCAAAATATACAAGTCATCTAAACATTCTCCCTATACAAGAAAAATATTAAACTCCCAAAAAAATAACACACACATCAAGGTGGAGGAGCAAGACATGAGAGAATGTTGTGAAGCAATGTGAACATTTCATGAAGCTATGTTCCAAACCCATACAGTCGATCTCTTAACTTACATATTGCCAATCATTATTATAATGAATTCCTGAAGAGATCAAAAGGATGTAGCCTCATCTTCTTTTGATAAAGTCATGTTATGACTCCAAGTAGGTTCATTATCACCACAGTCATAGTGAGGAGCTTGGGAATAGGTCACTGCTTTCATTGATGTGATCAAGTCATTTGATCATTAATATGTTGATAGCCTCTATGACTTAAGGTTGATTGATAAAAGAAAGATTGAAAATCATACTCATCTTTTGTTGGAGGAACAGGAAAACATTGGAAGATGTGACTAATAATGAAAGAATAGTGAATGTTTTGGTTATTATTCTTAGTTTTGGAAAAATAGATCATATTATGTAAGATAATATCTTCATAATGAAATGGCTTACCTATCATTAAGGCGGAGAGAAACCAAAGATCATCTAACCTTGTAAAGTAAATTGACCATTTAAGGAAAGGTGATTGTATTTAATAAACAAATGGTATAAGTAAGGGATTGCATTGAGTTCTCTCTCAGGTCACTCGGTTTTTTAGTTATTCCCTCCTTATTAGGTAGCTCAAAAATAGTTTTTACTCTGGTAGCCATATAATAAGGTGAATTGTTATGTTTGGTCAAATAATTATGATAATAATAAGCATACCTAATATTTCATTTATTAGGTCTCTCAAAAGATATACATAGAGTTCTAAAAATTTAGAGAAAGTATGATAATTATCTCCTGCACAACATTCTCTAAGATTGTAAAAGAATAGTCTAACATTAGAGGGGTAGATTCTAGTAGGAAGAGTAAGCAAAAATTTCTACCCTTGAACAATAAAAAATTGGACTATACAATAGTATTTGAAGTGATCTAAATAGGAGGGGCAATGAGACAGTTGTTATAAAGTTCTCTAATGGCATAATCAAGGAATTGAGAAGAGTTGATATTTAAGTACTCATCGTCATTTAGGGTTTATGCTTTACTAGCTCTAAATAAACTACCACTCCTAGTCCAATTCATAATAGACAATTTTTAGATGTTAAAGAAGTCTAAAGAAAGCTATAAAATGGAGTTTGAGATGATTAAGATAGATTAGGGACCCTAAAAAATCTCCAGGATTAAGATTTATCCACGCCAAATAGTTTATGATTAATAATACAACTTGCATAAAAACACACTTCTGTAGGCCGAATTCTAATATTTCCATCCTTAATTAATTTTAAAACTCGATATGCACCTATATGCAAAAAATTTGAATTTCAAATAGTTCTCCTAAGTTGTAATCATGAGTGTATGATAAAACTAAGCAATCTAAAAAACTAAAAGTTGGGAGTTAAATTAGCTATAAATTTGCCATGTTAAGTGTTAGTTAATATGAATCTAATAGATAGTTTGACACTTTGGGATAAATGAAGAATAAATTTTTGATTTATCAAATTAGCATACATGTTATTGAAAGATTGGGTGCCATGGATGTAATAGCCCAGACCACCCATTTGCACATATTGTACGCCTTGGGCCAGCCTTAGCTCGTATCCCTCACGATTTTACTTTTAGGGCCTAAAGGCAAGCCTCAATGTATCCCTAAAGTGCGTGTACAAGTGAGATGTATCCATAGCTTTATAAAAACTACTTCGTTCTCCTCCTCAACTGATAAGTGTGTTTCATACTATGTTTCTAGGTTTTTTTTAGGTGTTTTAAGTATTGTTTGTGTGTGTTAAACTTAGTCAGTATGAACTTTTGCATTCCTTTTCATTATCTT
>JAOXYD010099068.1:0-11780 GCA_028565735.1 Pinacopodium congolense | reverse complement strand
AATCATCCAACGTTTTATTATGAATCAAACATGTTTCTAGATTTATAAACATTCATATGGGGATATGACCATAAATTATATTATTATATTTAAAATATAGTATAGTGTTATGGCTATTATGTAAGTACTCTTAAAGTTGTAAACATGCATATTATAGGCATGAGAATGAGATTTGTCACTATGCTTTACAAGAGGCCTAAAATTATGTTCATATCTATTTCTAGATCTCTTATCACTAACTATTCTACTTGGTGTAAATAGGATTTAGGATATCAATGAAACATGTCACTAAATTTATAAATATGTATATGTGAAGTATAAGAATGTATTGGACCTCTATATCTTATTTGAGGTCAAAACGTATCATTACGAGTTTGTGAATTCCTAAAGGAATTATACCCAATTTAGATACATGCACATCTTTCTTAACTTTTGATCTAGACATATGAATAAATGCATGATGTTTTTTCCTCGTTTATGTTTTAGATGTGGATGCAACATTGTCATATGAAGGCTTGCATACATTTTTATCTTCAAAGTGATCTTTTCATTATTCAAAGCATTCCCTTAAGAGAATCTTAAATCATTCCTTTCACTTAAACTCTTTTGAGTTCCTAGTATTTTGACCAATTTTTCACTCCTTTAACTGAATTTTGACAGAGACTCTTTGAGGTAATTAATCTCTTTCATCAATGCCTCATTGTCATGCATCAATTCATACTCACTATGCTTTTCAACAATCACACTCTAGATTCTACCATTTCATGTATCTCATTCTTCAACCTATCACTTTTTAATATGCATTCATTCCTAAATTCTACTATTTCATGCATTTTATTTTTGTAATTTCTCATTTTCATGCATGCATTCATCTAATTTCCTTATAGGTTTCTTATGTTTGGAAGAAAGCTTCTTCCTTTTCCAATTTGCATCCCCAAGACATTCAACTAATTTATCATATGGAAATTCATAATTCAAACCATCATCATTACAATCATTATTAACATTTGAGGATTTTGAAGAAGATGGTACCTCTAGTGTTAGCCATGAGTTATTAGTGTTAGCCATGAGGCATATGTTTAATGCCTTTTCCCCCCCTTTTTTTCCATCCTCTTCTTTGGCTCCATTCTTCACTTCTTTAACTTCATTTTCACTTATAAAAATTTCTTCTAACCTACACCAAATTTTGTTAGCCAAAATTTACATAGAAACTTTATTAATTACACATTTATCTAATGCTTTAATTAAAACATGCATTCCATTTTTGTTTAAAGAAACAAGTTCTAAATCATTTATAAAAGCACGAGGGCCATTTTCAATAATTTCTCACAAATCAATATTTTACCCTACAAAGAAAAAATTTATCCTAATTTTTCACATAAAAAATCATTGCCATAAGAAGTTGGTAGTCTATGCACATTTAACTCTCTTGATTAAAAAAAGCATTCAATTGTACCATAGTAGATTTTTGCCCACTAATTTCATAAGAAATTTAACCAAAGGTAAGACTTATTATGATACAAATTATAAGCCCTATGCCACCGAATACAACTTCTTTCCACAAAAGGGCGTCAAGAGCAACCCATAAACTTTTTATTTCCATAAAAGCATTGAAGAGGAACTCTATACATAATATATCTTTATGAAGGGTGAAGAGTAATCCTATACAAAAATATAATCTCAAAAAGTTTTAACCCAAACAATAAGTTAGAAAATAAAGCTATTAAATCTCACAACACTTCCCAGCACCAAGCTTGATCAATCTAAACTCAAAGCACTCAAATAATGCAATAAACTCAACAAAAAAAAGTAATTTTTGTATAATTGCCATTTAATAACCAAAATGGCCCATTGTTGTATTATGGAAGGTTGAAATCTTGGTTTTGATGATATTAAAACATGAATTTTACTAATGGATTAAATGTTTAGGGTAATTTTAAAAGATAGGTACATTTGGTGATTAATTCAAAGTGAAAAGCTTGAACTTGGTAGCTAATTTTGAAGAAATTGAAAAAAAAAGTACTATGAAAGCTCTAAGACATTTAGTTAGGTAGTTTAAATTTTTTTGTAAGTTTTACTTAAAGTTTAAATAATCTTTGGGCTCAATTTGCATATTGTATTTGCATAAGGTTTTCAAAGTTGCATATTTTTCACTAAAGAGGTTACAGTTTGAGTTTAAGTTAACTAGATTAATTAAGGTCTTCAAAAAGTCTTGGAAAATGTTTTGAAACTTAATTGAAGTTGCATTTGATGTTGGGAAAACATTTGAAAATGTTTGAAATGTTTTTTGTCAAGTTTTGAAGTGTTTTTCAATATTTCAATGATGGTCATTAATGGCGGGCGTTATGGGGCTGTTGTAATCACGCTTTCCATCCATTTTATTCATGTACAAAATATTAATAATGGTTGTGCACAAAGAACAATGGTGCCATTGATGAACATAGAAACTGCTATTGAAGTCAATCTGTATAATGATTGGTGCCAAACTTTCAGGTTTTAATTGCTTTTAAGGCTTCTAACGACTAGAAAAATTATCCAACATCTTGTTTACTTAAAAAATCTATAAAAAATAATTAGAATTCACTTTTCACAATCTAAATGCATTATTGTTTAAGTTTTGAGCTTATAAAGTCTTTATACATTAAAGTTTTCAAGTGTTCATAGTTCATCTTCTCCGATCTTCATCTTTCTTATTTTAAATATGATTTCTAGGTTTTCAATTTATCATATTCTATTTTTTTAAGGTCTCAAGAAGTTCTTTAGTCATAATTTTCAATTTCTTAAATCATAAGAGCCCTGGGTTTATCGAGTTTCAACTGAAACACTTTCAAAAGTGTATTTTGTTATTTTAAAAGGGGGATATTCATTTGTGGAGTTAGTTATTCTTATATAGGCTCCTTATTAAATCAAAGGAGGTTTTAATCATGTGTTTTGATGATGAGAAAAAATCTTTTACCACTAATGTGTTGGTTTTAATGTGATTGAAAGATAGATGGATGCGAATTATACAATGACATATGTTAAAGCCTAAGGTAGAAGAGCTCTAATGAAGAAAATGAAGAATGGAACAAGTATTGAAGTATTAAAGTGATGATCAAGTGAAGAAGATCAAGGTTGAACAGGTTTATGAATATTTCATTATTGTAAATTCCCTTGATCTTAATCAATTCTAAGAAAGGACTCACATTTGGATGCATATTTCATATTTGATAAATGGTTTTAGTAATTAGTTTAATTTAATTATGGCATTGACATGTTAAGAATTATTTTAGAATGTTGTAGTAGTATGGAATTTCATAATGAAGAGGAATATGTGTGTATTTGCTTGAAGTTGTTTAAGTGTGTATAAGTCATTTTATGGTATGAATTTTGGTTTTGAAATGATTTTGAATTGGTTTAGACTTGGTTTTTAAACTAAAGTTTCAAATTTTAGTTTAATTTATCATAAACTAAGACATTTTTTGTTTAAGTTCTTAATTTATATGTCTTAGTATAAAATATTACTCATGGAATGATTTTAAATATTGTTAAAGTTGTATTGATGTTAGGAAAATGTTTGAATAATGCTAAAATTGGTTTGTAACATTTTTATGCATTTTTAAGTGATTAATGGTGGTTTACAACAGCTGTTTCATTTAATCAACATAAATTTTTTTAATTTGGTAAATATAATGGCGGTTGGTCGCGAAGGATAACGACATTGTTGATAAACCTAGAAATCACACTTTATGTCTAATAGCTACTTTTTACTTTTGATTTTTAATCAATTTTTAAAACCCTCACGGATATATTCCCTTCTTAAGGCTATATATATGTGTTTAAAAGCTTTTATTCATTTTTTATTTAGTTATGAATGCCATTTTAAGAGAGTAATAAGATCAAAAAGTGATTATACTTAAAGTTTTGTGAGTTCTTGAGTTATCTTCATTTAGTTTGTTTCTTTCAGGTTTTATTTTTACTTTTTTTACATTGATTAGCCAGTTTCGGATTTTTCTAACCCTAACTTTTACATTGATTTTGTGATTTTAGAAGGATCATACATGATTGGTTTTGGGCTGACTTTGAAACATTGTTACATTGAAAGTCCTTAAGTTAGTTTTAATTCACTCCTTCTATTTCAAGCTTCAGTTTCATTTTTATTATTTTAATCTATTTTTATGTTAATTTTAAATACTTTGGAAGATTAAAATTGTGTGTTTTTATAGCTAATACAAAAACTCTGCATATTTGACAACTTGTATAGTTCTTAACTTTAATTTTAATTATTTGATGGTTTAATCTCATTTTTGTTGCATCAATCAATTTGTTTATGATCTATTAAGGAGTTAAGAGACTTACTATATTGTTTATTTTTCTCTAAAAGTTGCAGAAATGTTTTTATTGAATAAGCTTAAATTGTGTATATTATTAATATTGTTAAAGGCTGCTCTCTACCATTAAAAATGAGTTAATAAGTTACTCTTGACTTGTGATAAACAAGATTTGAGTGACTTTAACTATTGAATGTGAGTTTCTATTCGATAAGTGTTGTTGGTTAGGTGACTTAAGTTTTGGAAAAAATTTATTTTGAATTTAACCAATACACAAGTAAGTGCACCTATCGAACAAGTAATTAATGGAGTTTTGTTGATCTCACAGGGTAATTTTATAATTATTAGGTTAATTAGCTTACAATTATCTAGTAAATCCCAAATGATTGATTAAAAAACTGAAAAAGGCTAATTTAACTTAACTTGTTTCAAATAATATAAAATGACTTTTAAATTGTTTGAAAAAAATTCCAAAAATTACCAAAATTTGGAAATTAGCTGAGGATTAGGTTTTCAATGAATTAATTTAGTAATTAACATTGTTAAGGGCTGATTTAGAGTATTTTCACATATTTTAAGGTAAAACTATGGTTAAGACTGTGTCATTTTTCTATTAATCCTAATTTAAAATTTGGTCATACATCAAATTAAGTTAATAGGATTCAAGATTAAGAAATTAACTTCTAGAATTTCAATCTCAAAACTTAAACTCTAAAAAATAATCAAGGTTTGATCATACAATGATTAATTTTTATTGTTTATTAATTAGTTCAATAACCTATCTTGATTTCTTAATTCTTAGATCATCTTTTAATCTTTTCTTAAGTGCCCAGCTTAAATTTAGATGGTTTAGCCCTTCAATAAGATAAAATCAGTCCCTTAATCATACACAAAAACTCACTTAATTCATTTACAACCAATCTATAGCTGAAAATTTATTTAGCCATACATATTAACTAAAGCACACAAAACATGGATCTTTAGCAACATATTTTGATTAATCTCAATCACAAGAGGTAAATAACAAGTTCAGAATTCATAAAATATCTAAGAGAAGCTCCTAAATGATTTATAGGTCTTAGACAGTAATCTCAACTACAAAAGAACTCAAATTGGGCAATCAAACCTCAATAAAATCAAAGAACAAGAAGAGATATAAGTTTAAGCACAATACTTTGATTAATTTGAAAAGAGAGTAAAACATGAAATAATCTAAGTTAGAAAACACCTTAGATGTTTTCTAGGCTTAGATAAGTGCCTTAATAGCAAGCTCCAACACTTGGTAGTTCAGAAAACAACTTAGAATCAAGATTACAAGTGTTTAAATGCTAAGAAAACTAAGAACACTAAAAAGGAACTAAGAAAAGTTACAGAGAAAATTTCAGATTTGGCCTCTCTCCAAATTATAGTGTGTCTATTATGTTTTCCCCCTTTTCAGAGGCTTAAGGAACCCCTTGGTCCTTCTTAGACAGAAGAATTTATTGGAAGCATGCCTAAGCCAAAATCTTTAAGATTTGATGGATATTTGTCTGGCTACGCTTAATACGATAGGTTGAATCGGAGGCCTATAATGGGCTATTCAACTATCATAAATGTAGGATGCTGCAGGCCGTTACGTGGGTATCTGTGACATCTAAGTAGGTATCTCTAAACCCAGGTAGATGTTTTGGAGAGTGGAAAATTTGTATATATTTTTTTTGCATAATTCTTCAACTAATCTCCATTTCCTACAAAATAAACAATTCCAATAAAAAATTAAACATGTAAACATGAAATTAGGGATCAAAACATAACAAATATTCATTAAAAACACAATTAATTTGATCCTTATCAATAAACATTAGGGAATGCATAAAGTATAAGGGTTACATTAATTGCATTTGGAGACCCTTATGCTGATTTTGATCAAGCAATAGTTAAGTTATTTTTGCTTGAGTTAACCATATATGAGTGATATTTAGGGAATGCCTTTGTTGGCTTAAATTTTGAATTATTGGTTGTCACTAAAGATTTACTCTTCATATATTTAAATAAGATTACATTGGGTTTCTCTTGACCCTTTATTAAAAAAAGTTGCTGGGTTCCTTTTGACCCTTTGTTGAATAAAATTATAGGGTTCCTCTTGATCAATTATTAAATAAGATTGTTGGATTATTCTTCACCCTCTTTTTGAGAAGAAAGATTTTAAAAGTTTCTCTTCAACTCCTTTGTGGAAAGAAGAGATTGTAACGGTTACTTTTCACCTTAAAGAAGTTTGACATAGTTGAAATTCCAACATCAAGTGCATTGGGAGAGGATTAGGCCTAAGTGGATTAGTTAAACCTTTATAAATTCTTGTGTATTCTTCTTTCCCTTTATCTCTTTAGTTCATGCAATATTATGTTTGATTGATAATTGATTGAATTTGATCAATACTAGCAAACCATAGCAATTCAATAGGTAGAATTTTGGTTTAGTGACTACATAGGTGACTTAAGTTGTTTACTTTAGTAAGAAATTTTCAGTAAGAAATTTTTAAACAACCAATTCACCCTTTTTTTGGTGCCATAAAGCTTTCAATTGGTATCAGATTCTAATTCTCACATTTGCATAAATTTTTAACAAAATTAGTGAGCAAACATCCATTATGGCATATTTTTAGAATTCATGAAGTCAATAGGGGGTTCTATATTCATAAACCATCTTTCTTTAATGGAAATGGTTTTCTTGAATAGAAAACTAGGATTAAATTATATTTAATAAGCCAAGATAACTATTTATGGTAATTTGTTAAAAATTACCCTTATATTTTTTCAAACGATGACAAGGTTGTTTCTTTAAATAAAAAAGATGTGCATATCTTTTATGATGCATTAGATAGGTGCATTTTTGATAAAGTTTCAAAAAAAAAAATTTCAGCTTATGAGATTTGGTGTAAGTTGGAGCAAATTTATATAGGTTGCATTGATGCAAAAGAAGTTGGCAATGGGCAAATGGATGACGAGGTTCAAAATGAATGCTTTATGGACATTGAGGAAGATGATGCTTCATTTACATCAAATTATCAAAGTAAAGGCAATGAGGTAACTTCTAACTCTTCTCATGATGATGATGGTAGTGATGATGAACTTATTAATGCCCTAGAGTTGTGATTTTAAGAAGGAAGAAACTTTGTTCCAAAAATAGGCAAGTTTTTTAAAAAATAGATGATTATACGCATGGTAAGGAATGTTTGAAGAAAGAAGTAAATGCATGTCGATTAGAATGTGAGAAATTGAAAAATGAGATGCATGACAACTTAGAAGATAAGAATGCATGTATGCTAGAAATTGATAGGATAGAGAATGAGTTGCATGCCACGGTTGATTTTAAGAGTGTGGCTATTGCCAAGAATCATGATGAGCATGAATTGATATATGAAGTGAGGTGTTGAAGAAGGGGATCAATGACTTTAAATAATCTTTGTTTAAGTATGTAAAAGGGAAAGAAAAGTTAGATTGTATGCCAGGAGTTCAAAAGAGTTCTTATGTAGACCTGGTTTAGGTTTGTTAATGGAAATATTTCTAATGATGCTAAAACCATCTTTGTTAAGGGAAAAAATATAAAAGATGGGATTATGAGTAAACCATATTTAGAGAATATTACATCTTCATCAAAATCATACACTAGGAAGAATAATCATGCATTCATGTATACATGTAGGATAAAAACTAAAAATGATGAGCATGTAGCTAAAAAGAAGCATAATTTCTTTAAAAATGAAAAATCATCTCATGATGCATCCATGTCTTAAGTTAGGAAAATAGTTATTTACATTCCTATACTCGGCGTAAGCATGCTCAAAAGCTTAGAGACATATTTCAATCATTTCCTAGGCCTATTCTCATCAAGAGAGAAAATTTAATGATAGGAGACCTATAAATGGGCATGATGGATTTAGGCCGTATTATAGACAAAATGAGATGGTAAATGTGCTGACTCCATGCATGCATAAGTTTAATACTAAGAGCTTTCCACATTCACATCTTAGGAGGAATTTACATTAAGAGAAGGATAAGCACAACATTAACCCTTATATTAGGCAATTTAAGCCAATTCACACATAAGCACCCCAAATGCATTTTTCAATCATCTAGAGATGAATCTCATACTAATTCTAGGCCATGGAACATGTTTCATTAATATTCTAGGCGTAACATTCATTAAGAAAGAGTATTTAGGAATGTTAAACCTAGAAATGCATTTAGGTCTCATATATGGCATAATGGTATGATGCATTCCCATATCCTTTATATGCATAAGCATAATCCTAGCAGAAGTCATTTTGATAGGATAAATGCATTTAGGGATAAGGATCATAGGTTTATGACCATATGCATAATGTTGAGTATACTTGTTATTTTTATGGTTAGGTTTGGCATATAGAAATGTTTTGTTTTGTTAATATGGGATGTTTGAGAAATCCTTATAATTGTGGGTTGAAAACATGTATGAATGTTAACCCCCAAGGACCTAAGTTAATGACGGTACCTAGGATCTATTAGTTCATTGTTTTATAAGTTAACATCATTTGGTGTTAAATTGATGTCAAGCTAGGAAGTAAAAGGAATGGTATCTCTAAAATGAAAGGATTAGCAAGAACCCCCACACGAGCTTACCAAAGAAAAGTGATTGAACTATGTGAGGATTAAAGGATTTGGTATCAAATGGTGATGCAAAAGGAGGTATTCCTATATTCTTATATGATAATATTTAGCTTGATATGTATTATTGGATGTTTATATATATATATATATTTGAGATTATTGACCATCAACAGGTATTTCTTAGGTAGAAAAATGGATTTCGTGTATTTAGGGGTAGACTTTATATCATTTGCATTATTGTACTTAGTATATTGTATTAAAAGTGATGTGTTCTTTGAAAAAGGATTTTTTTTCATAAGTTTAGGAAGAATATAATTTTCAATTGATGTTATTTTTTATTAGTGATAAAGCATATGATTTGATAATGTTTTCAATTAGTATGACAATCCTTGCATGTTTTTTGTAATTAGTATCATATTTTACAAGTGACATGATTTTTTAACTAGCATGTATGCTGAAAATAATTTTTATAAGTACTTTACCTCACATGAGATTAAATGTTTAGAAATGCATAGATTCAGGGGGAGTACATCACTTTACATGTTATTAGGTATTTCATGTAAAAAATAATTTTTTAATTATATTTATACTTTATTTTTTTAGGGCATAATGTGGAATCTTCTGTCAAGTATGTGTTTTGAATGTAAAATAAGCATAATACAACACTATTTGCATTTTTAAGTATAATAGGTGAGTTTTGGGATTTTTAGACAAATTATGTGATTTTTCGGTACAATATATGTTCTTCATGTCAAATATGCATAATTTATGGTTTTCAGGATAAATATGCAATATATATAGTTTTGATGCAATATATATATGTTGAAAAGGAACTAAATACCAAAAAATTCATCATAAAACATATATGTGTTCTTGATATGCACAATGATTAATTGCATATATATATGAATAAATTATGTTTTTGATACGAGAATTTCATAATATATGCTTTTGGTGCATAAAGATGCATAAAAAATGTTTTTATGAATTTTGTACATAACGTAGGAAAATATGCATTCTCAAAACAAAATGATGCATTATATGTATTTTGTGATGCATTTTCCCTTTTCATGCTTTATTAACGCATAATACATAAATGTAGACATACATTTTGGGGTAGTATTATGCAGAATTGGTACATTTTTAAAAAAAGCATAAATTAAGGGCAAGTGAGTTTTAGGAAGTTGTTTGGATTTTTGGAAGGATTTTTACTTAATTATGAAAGACATGGATTTGTTTTATAAATGGATTTACAAAATAAGGATGTGGTTTGATTTTTAAAAATTATATTCTCTCTCATAATAAGTAAATTTTTGTGATTTTTTCCCAAGTAGGTATAAGCACTTAGAAAAGGGAAGGGGAAAAAAGTAAAGGAGGAAACTAAGCTATCAGAGAAGAAGGAGGATCACCCTCCTCAAGTAAGGGCTTCGCACCCGATTATTACTAATTCACCTTTTATTCCATTTCCTAGCAGGTTAGTAAAGAATAAACAAAAAGAGAAGGAAAATGAAATATTGGAGGCCTTCCGTAAGGTAGAAGCTAATATTCCTCTATTAGAAGCAATTCAGCAAGTTCCGCACTATGCAAAATTTTTGAAGGAGTTATGTACCAATAAGCGGAAGCTGAGAGGAGATAAGAAGATCAGTGTGGGTGGCAATGTGTCAACAGTTTTACAAAGGAATCTACCACGCAAATGCAAAGATCCAGGTATTTTTTCCATTCCTTGCAAAATAGGTAACACGAGGTATGAGAGATGCATGTTAGATTTAGGAGCTTCGATCAATTTTATGCCTTTATATATTTTTAAAGCTCTTAATCTCGATTCATTAAATGACACCCGTGTTGAGGAAAGGCTTTGCATGTTGAGAGATCCCAAAGTTAATCCTAAATTTATTTAGCTGGTGATATTTAGTAGTACTTTGAGAGAGGGTATCTAAAATATTAGGAAATCTTGGGCTAAATATAAATGAGATTAATTAACCAAAGGGAAACAAATAAGGATAACGAAAAATCCTATGCTTAAATCTTGATTTTTTTTCTCCAAATTTTCTGTTTCTTGTTCTTTCGATTGGTTGTGTTGCTCGCTCCTGCTCCCAATTTTGTCTGCGTCTATCTGATTTATTTATTTATTTTATTTGTTTAAATTAATTTCTTGAACAAAGTGCAAGCCAAATTAATAGGGTGTTTAGATATCAATCCTCGTGGGATTGATATCCGTTCTTTACTACAAGTACGACCCGTATACTTACGGTTTTGAGCGTAAAACTCGTAATAGTAGTTTGTGTTTTTGCAATGAATTACGACTCAATAGTAGTTGATTGCATAAACTTAGTTAAATAACTGATATTTGTGTGATGAGGCAATGTACGAAATTTTGATGGATTTTCACATAAGCACATGTGAGGTTTTGAGCCTATATGACTGTATTTCATAGTCATTTTATCTTCTTTGTTATGTGTTATGCTCTCCTAGTAGATTACCTTCAGAACTTGCATGGAATCGGTTTGAAACTATGAGATGCATGCTTTATAGATATGATTTAAGGCCTTCTTTGTTTTGAACCCTTTAGCTTAAATGACCCACCATGTCATTTTCCCCTATACAAATCCCTTTGAGCCTTTTTGACCATGTTTGTTTTGATATTAATCTCCTTGCATGAAAACCCAAAAACCCTTTAACCTTACCCTATCATAAGTTAAATGAAATACTAAGTAAGCGGTTATGTTTATGATTTAGGGACTCTTATTTTATACTCTATTCTGAGATGTTTTTGAGAGATACTTCTACTCGTGTAATTGTTGAGATGTGCTACTATTGTTTTCTCTTGTTTTTGGTGTTATTCAAG
>JAOXYD010099057.1:0-11780 GCA_028565735.1 Pinacopodium congolense | reverse complement strand
GGGGATAAATTAGGAGGCTTGAAAAGTTCTAAGGTAAATTCCTAAGTTAAACACTTTATGCAAAAACAAATAATGCACAATATATAATATATGCAATTCAGTAATACAATTCCAAACTACGCAACTTCGTGAATAAAAAACTTGTATATTAAACAATGATATAAACATTACTTTTAAATGATAATAAACTGAATTGGAAAAATAAAATACAACTTATAATGTAAAAATGTTTATGTAAAGGAGCGAAGGGAAGAAGAAAGATAGCTGAATTTATCTTAGCTTAAAAAATGCCCAATTTCACCTACCACTAGTCCCTCATAAAATTTTAATGATATTTTTCACTATAATAAATAACAACATACAAAGTTAAAAATACAATTCTTTTTCTAGGCTCAAGGTTAACCTCTCCAATCCTTTTTAAAAGGCTTAAGGATAACCTTTTTTTCACAATACTTCTACATTTAAAAAATATACTTAAAAAGAATTTCACTCAAGCTTAAATGGTGTACCAAAAGGTTCACAGAAGCTAAATGATGTACGCAAAATCATGATTAAGAATACATACTAAGGCTTACTCAAAACTTCAACCAAAAATCACTTAACAAACACTTTTCAAATCTTCCAACACTTGAATGATTGAATACTTAGATGCATAAAACTAATAAAAAAATATTTATTTATAATCCTAATCAACCACTGATTGCAGTTGGCCACATACAGAATTAGCTCAAATTAATGTATTTTTCAACACGCAAATTTATAATTAGTTCGAGACCAACTTTTCGATAAGCATACCAGTCAAATCAAGTAATAAAGTGGAGTATATTTAAGACTCTGAGTATTGATCCCACGAGGAAGTTTATATGATATAAGTACTAGGTCAATGGATTACAATTATCTAGAAAATACTGAATTAACTGATTAAAAAGATGAAAAACACTAAACTATCCTACTATGCTTGAAACCTTGCAATTTTGAATTACAAAATAATTTATAAATTACTATAAATTATCAAATTGAGAAATCTAGTTAAGGATTAGGTGACTAATGAACCAATTGAGCTTTAAACAATTTTAAAGGCTGGATTATAGTTCCTTCACGAATTTAAGACAAAGCTATGGTTAAGACTTACGCCTTTTCTCCATTAAACTTATTTTAAATTTTGGTTATGATTTAAATATAGTCAATGGGCTTTAATTCAAGAAGTTGATTTCTAGATTTGTAGTCTCAGATCTCCAACTCTCACATATAATCAAAATTTGGTCATTCATTGATTGAATTGTGTTGTTTATTGATTTTTCCAATAAACTAAGTTAAGTTTTCAAGTTTTAGATTATCTTTCACTATAATCTTAAGTGATCAACTCAAAATCAGAACTTTAAGGTCTTCAATAAAAAAAAATCAGATCTTAATACATTCATTGAAGCTATCTTAAAACATTAAAACACCAATCCTAAGTTGGAAAATGGATTTAGCCACGTATAATCATCAAAGCATACAAAATATACATCTTAAGCCACATACTTTAATAAATCCAAAAATATAAGCTGAAATAATTAGTTTAGAAGTTCCAAAATAGGTTTAGAAAGCTCTTGGAGAATTCTTGAACTCCTCAACATGATTTGAATAGCAACATAGCTTCATATTCCACAAGATCTTACAAGAAAATCAAAGAAAATTCATGAATATTATTATAAGAACAAGAACTTTGATTAATCTGAAACACAGAGAAAACACAACATTAATCTAAGTTTATGATAGTTTAGAAACAAAGATATATGTCTTAGCAATGTTCTCCAAGAAACAGCGACTCAAAACACACAATATAACTAGAATTAAAAGTATGTGAAGCTAAGAAGCTCTAAGAAAAACTAAGAGAGAAGGAAGAAAATTTCTCTCTCTATAGAATTCAAATTTGGATCTTTATGTTTTATTTATATTTTTGTTGTTGTTTTTCTATTTTTACAGCTCTTACAACCTCCCACTTGCACTTGTAGATAAAAAGAGCACACCCAAGCCATAATTTTAGATATTTGAGGTTGATATTTTTGTCTAGTCATATCTTAACTCTTCCTAGTGTACTATTCATCGTGGCACCTTAAGAGCCCGCCGTTAATCATCAATGACACCCTGGGAGCCCATCGTTGTAAGTTAACTTTCAATTTGACTTTTGGCAAAACTTCCATATTTATACTCCAATCTCTATCTTTAAGCTCCATCCTGCAAAGTAAGCAGAATAACACACAAATTGAACATTTAAGCACTAAAATAGGTATTAAATTGACATCAAATAACAACAAAAAATACTATAAATTTAACCCCTAACAACCACAAAATAAACCAAATAAAATTTATACTAAAAAGTACAAGAATAAACCTATAAGAATTCTAATTTTGTCTTCCAAAATGCTTAAGTCTTTATCAGTTCATCATAAGCTCCATCTTGATTCCAAGACTCCATATTTAAGTTCTTCCATACTTTATCTTTAAAAAATTAAAATAAAATAAAATATTAGTCCACATATTGTTTTTTATCATCAAAGCAAGATGAACAACCCTTAGTTCAGCAATCTCTCCCTTTTTTATGATGACAAAATCATATGATGATATAAAGCATAAAACTACATATTCACTAATCATTCCAAAAATAGTCAAATTAACTAAATATCACATAATTGTCATTCAAGGATGTAATACTACACATGATACCATAAGTTACATGATAACTTATTTCAAAATCATTACTGAAAGTATAATTACAAAATTCATTAAAAAACTTCAAAGTTTCTTTAAAAAATACAATTGTCATCAAAATTTTTAAAAGAGGCTAATTCGCCCTAATTTATCATAATTATGCAACACTTTTCACAAAATCAAATCCAACACATTTTAACAAGAATTTTATTAAACAAATCCCCTTAAGTTAGTCAAACTATAGCTCCCCCTAAGTTAATGGATTATAATAATGATTTAAACAAGTTGAAAAATTAAAATACATTTTAACAAGAATTTTATCAAATCCATCTCTGCCTAAGTTGGTTAAACTATAGCTCTCCCTAAATTCATTCAATATAACAAGTACTCAAACATGTTGAAAATTTAAAATTAAGTGCTACTCCCCTTAAATGAAACATAATATCATAAACCTCTTCCTTTTTTTGGAATCATCAAAAGCACGTAAATAATACATATTTTAAACATTAATTCATAAGAGAACAAACATCTTAAACACGAAACAAGCATATAAAAATAATAAAAAAACTACCATCTATAATGCCTAACTCTCTTCTAATCATGAAAAATCTATCGACACAATGGTTTTGTGAAAATATCTGCTAATTTATTTATAGTATCATCAAACTTAAGTTCTATATCCATATTTTGAACATGAAGCCTAATGAAATGATACCTACTATCTATATGCTTTGTCCTAAAGTGTTGGATGAGATTATTAGTTACAAATTGCACTTGTATTATTACACCTAGTGGGAATTTTTAAGCTCTAAGATGTAATCCTTAAGTTGTTTCTAAACTATAAAATTTGAGTGTAACAACTATAGGTGGCTATATATCTCGCTTTTATAATAGAAAATGCAGTTGAATTTTTTTCTACTAAACTATGATACCAATACATTATTTAATAATTGAAATGAATCAAATGTACTTTTTATATTTAATAAATAACATGCATAATCAGCATATGAATTGCCAATCAATTCCAAAAATGTATTCCTAAGATATCAAAGGCTTAAATTCAATGTTCCACACAAGTATCTAAGGATGCTTTTGATAGCTAACAAATGAGATTCTCTAGGAGAGACTGCAAATTTGGTACACAAACAAACACTAAATATAATATCATACCTAAACACTATATATTATGAATCATACCTCTATATTTCATAACATCAATTTCCTTACCATTCTCATCCTTGTTCAATTTTATGAATGTGCTCATTGCAATTCTTAATAGTTTAGTTTGATCCATGCCAATGTGTTTGAGAAGCTCCCATGTGTTTGATGAATATTCCTTCCTTAAATTGTTTAATTTAGAGCCTAAGGAAGTAATTTAGGTCACCTTCATACTTATTTCTAATTCCCTTGTCATACACTTAGCAAAATATTGACATAAAATGTCATTATTATAAAAAATATAATATCATCCATATAAATTTAAACAACTAAAAGATTATCCTTATCTTCATTATACACAAAGTAATATGAAACTTTCATATATAAAAACCATTTTTAAGGAGAAAAGTGCTCAACCTATCATACGATGTTCTAGATGCTTGTTTTAAACAATCTAAAGCTTTAGAAAATTTGAAAACATACTCAAGTGCATCTTGTCTTTCAAAACTAGGGGATTTTTCAACATATGCGAAACCATCAAATTTTGACATCCAGTAGAAATAATTTAAAACTCATGTATAATGCAAATGCAAGTACAAGTCTAACGGCTCCTAATCCAGTTAGGGGGAAAAGGACCCATCATAATCTCTACCATCTTCTTGATTATACCCTTATACAACTGACCTAACATTATTTTTAATAATGTTACCTTGTTTATCTAATGTGTTCTTAAACATAAATTTTGTACCTATTATTGGATAGTCTACTAGCCTAAGTATTAAACTTTAAGCAACTCTTTTTTCAAACTGATTCAATTCCTCATACATGGATAAAAACCAATTTTCATCTCCTAAGGTTTCTTTTACACTTCTAGGTTCAATTTGATAGATCAAAGCAATATGAGATATATAGTTAAACCATTAATAAGTAGTTATCCCTTATTGAATATAACCTATAATTTGGTTAGAGGGATTATCCTTCTTATACTTCGAATGTCTTAGTAACTCATCATCCGTCCTTTCATCCCTCGATTCAACGATAGGTTCGTGTGAGGTTTTTCCTTCATACTTTTCTTCTTCTTGATAGCATATCCAAAGGTTTTGATAAACCCACATCCTCATCTTTAATAGTTTTCTTACTTTTAAAGGGATTAGTAATATTAAAAATAACATGCATAGATTCTTATACATCATGAGTTATTTTATCAAACATTCATATACTTTACTAGTCAAAGAATAACCTAAGGAAATGCCTTCATCGATTTTGGAATCAAATTTTCCTAAGTTATCCTTAGTATTCAAAATGTAGTTGTTGTATCCAAAATCTCTAAACTCACCAATCTTTGGTTTCTTACCTCTCTTTAGCTCATTTGTGGTTTTATCCATTTTATGCCTAATGTTTACCCTATTAATGATATGACATGCATATGTAATCGGTTTGACCTAAAAAATGCTTTATTAATTCATACTCATTAATCATTATCCTAGCTTTATCTTTTAAGATCTTATTTTTCCTTTTAATTACACTATTTTATTGTGGATTCCTAAGGACTAAAAAATTATGGAAAATTCCATGACTATCATAAATGTTTTTTAAAAAAATTCATGGTCAAACTCTCTACCATAATCACTCCTAAAAGATGTAATATACATACCTTTTCATTTTTTATTTTCTTAGAAAATTTAACAAATGATTTAAAAAATTCATTTTTTGTACTAAAAAACAAAAATAATGTAAATGTACTGAAGCCATTAAAAATAATAAATGCATAAGACTTATCACTTAAGCTAACTACTGTAGTTAGGCCAAAAAATCCATATGAAGGAGTACAAGGGGTCTAGAAAATGATATCAATTTTATACTTAGAAATGAACTACTTACTTGTTTTCCTATTTGACATGCTTTATAAACCTTTCACTTTTCGTATCTCATGCTTGAGAGCTCATTGATAAGTTGCTTTGAATTAAGTTTTGATAAAAGCTCTATGCTCGCATGTATAAGTCATTTATGGAAAATCCATGTACATTCAATTAAAGAAACTAAACATTTATTTTCAAGGTTAGTGACATCCTCCAAACAAAAAATATAAATATTGCCTTCTCTTTTTGCTAACAAGATAATAATACAGTCACTACCATTTGAAGCCACACATTCATTTCCTTAAAAACACACTTTGTAATTCTTAACACGTAATTGATTAACACTTAGAAGGTTATGTTTTAATGCATCCATAACTATAAACATTATCAATTAAAGGAAAATTTTCCTTACCAACCTTCTAATGCTAATTAACTTACTTTTGGCATTTTCTCCAAAACTGATGTAGTGAAGGATTACCAGTCATTTGTCTTAAATAAACACTATATACGTACCATTTATCCATCTTTTTAGTGACTTAGAAATTAAGAAATCATGTAAAGATATGTACCTACATTGATTTGAGTCCTTGAGTATTAGTTACATACCTACCTCTACCTATTGGTGTAATATCTTTAGTTCTATCATAGCAAAAATGTACAACATGTCCATAATAATCATGGTATGTACAAAACAATAGAGTATGAGTTATATATGCATTTCTAAAATCATTCTAGGCCTAAATCAATTATGAGATCTTTTTTAAAACTTTAACTATGTTGAGAAAAAGTTATTCTATCATTGAACCTATGTTAAGGAGGTCACTTAAATCTTGTCCATTGGCTATACATAAAAGAATGATATCTTGGCCTAGATTGTTCTTTATGAGATGATGCATATTGGTTAAACGTTTTAGGTAGGAACTCATCTTATAAGTTCCTTCTCTTAACGAAAATTTTCTTACTAGATGATGGCCCATTTTCACTAGAATATCCTAATCCATTTTTTTCATTAGTCAATTTTTTTAGTATCTAGCATGTTTTTCAACTTTTCATTTCCCTTGGTAAATTTTGAAAGCGATTCTTCAATGGACTTAATTTCTTTCCTTAAAATAATAGTGTCAATCACCAAACCATCATTATGCACATTTGTTGATTCTAATTCTTTCATAACTCTTTCATTCTCTAATTTATACTTATCTAACAACTTTAGAGATTTCTTATTTCTAGCATGCAATTCCTTCTTCTTCTTAGTCAATTAGTCAACATGTTCTAACACTTCTTCATAAGTATACTCAACATTATATTCATTTTCACTGGTATAAGAGTGAGAAGAACATACCTCATCATGTGCTATGAAACACATGTTTACCTCTTCTTCTTTTTTGGAATCGCTTGATTTGATCCATATGGCCTTTAACACCTTATTTTTCCCTTTCTTTCTTCTCCTTTTTCTCTTCTTCTTGAATGTATGGGAAATGCGATCTTAAATGTCATTTTTCACTAAATTCAAAACAAGTTATGTTAACTAATTTATTTTTAGAAAATGACTTACCTTCTCTTCTACATGTGGATGCCTTCCTTCTTATTAGTTTCTTCAGTCTCCTAGTGATGAGAGCGAGTTCTTCATCTTTACTTCTATACTTGGACTCTTCATTTTCTCTTTCCTCCTTCCTTTTAACATTGGATGCTATGTTCTTCTTTGTAGGTAGGGGTCCCTCTTCTTGCATGTCCTTCAAACTTATCTCATATGTTAGAAGTGAGCCATTGAGTTTATCCAAGGGGAGAACATTGAGGTCCTTCACTTTTTGAATTATGGTGCCTTTAGATTTCCATGATTTTGTCAAGGACCTAACGATCTTCCAAACAAACATCATTCATTGTTTCGTACATAGACACCTTGTTGAATTCATTTACTCTTAATGCACATCACAAGATATGCATTGCTTTATTATTAAAGGAGAGTAGTTTTTCATCTTAGCTATCCCACTCATCTTCACTTTTTATCACTAATTTATTTGCTACATGTTTAGAAGGCATGGAGTCTTTTTGTGAGACTATCTTCTAAATTTTAATAATATTAGCCATTAAAAAACATCTCATCCTAATCTTCCAGTATAAGTAATCACTTCTATTGAAATATGGGGCTCTACTAGTGTTTTGATCTTATAAACTAGGTATGGGAGTGAAATTTTTTATCATGTATGCTATAGCGATCTTTTCTCACAAATTCGATATAATTTTAATGATGTGATACCTATATTCTAATACCAATTGATTACCTCCAAGGGGGTGAAAAAAAATTCTAAGATGAATTCCTAAGTTAAACAACATTGACATAAACAAATAATGCACAATATATAATATCGCGCTTTAGTAATACGATTCCAAACTTCGAAACTACATAAATAAACAAATTGTATATTAAAAAATGATATAAGCACAATTTTTAGACAACAACAAACACAATTGATATAATAAAATAAAACTTAGAAATTAAGTTCGTGCCTTAATTTTTTAAAGTATAGCTACCTATTTGTCTCCACCTGAAACTAGAGCAATGGTAGGGAACCACTTGGGACCTACTTAACTAGCATTTTCAATTAATGAAAGGGAAAAATGATGCTTAGCTAGTTTTTTTCTTGGTTCAAAGATGTACACTTTCTCTTACTTCCAGTCTCTAACAAAAAGTTTTTAAGATTTTTCACTATAATCAATTAAAAATACAATCTTTTTTAAGGTTTAAGGATAAACTTTCCAATCCTTTTCTAAAGGCTTAAGAATAATTGTTTCCTCGTAATACTTCAACCTCTAAAAAATACACTTAAAAAGAATTTCACTCAAGCTCAAATGGTGTATCAAGAAGCTTATAAAAGCTATGTGATGTATTCTAAATTGTACTTAAGAATACTCACAAAAGCTATCCCAAAAATTTAACCAATAACCACATAACAAATAGTTCTCAAATGTGTCAACTCTTAAATGATTGAATTCTTAATACTTGGATGCATAAAAATAATGTGAGAATTCCTATTTATCAACCTATAATCTTAAACCAGTTGAATATGATCTTTGCTCAACGTTATAACGCATTAAATTCTCATTAATTTTGAGAAATAGCCAGAACAGTGTAAATTACATTAACTAACGATTGTTTCATTGAAATACAGCGGTGCCATTAAAGTACCATCATTGTCGTCCACTTCAATGGTAGTTCATAATGGCATCGTTTTTCTCCTCTAAAAATATCGTTATGTGTCCAGTAACATGTAGAAACTTGAAAAAGACAATTACAACCTATCCTAAAGCTATTTTAGCACTATAAGCACTTATTTAACTCACATAAACATCTAAAAACTTCTCTAAAATATTTTTAACTTCTAAAGAGGATCATTAGAACATTTCCCATATAAATTCCTCTGGATTATCTATCTTAAATGCATATATTAAGCCATGTATGCAATTACACATGAATGAATCTCATCAACCATCAAAATGAACCTAGTAAAATTTGCAATAAAAAGTACAAGAATAAACATATAAGAATTCTATTTTTTTCTTCCAAAATGCTTAAGTCTTTACTAATTCACTAAGCTCCATTTTGATTCCAAGACTTTATATCCAAGTTCTTCCATACTCTATTTTAACACCTAACTTTCAAACACTTAAAACACAATAAAATATTAGTCCATATATATATATTTTCCATCATCAAAACAAGTTGAAAGACCTTTGGTGATTGTAAACTAGTTAGACAACTAGAAGGTGATGAATAGAAAAAACAACAAATGGTCATGATGTTAGGGCAAGGTTTGAACAAGTAGCACTAAGTAAGGTCTTATAGATTTGTTTTTGTGATGACATCCTTTATTCATAAAGAAACAATTAATGGTATTTGGTCTAAAAAAATACCCACCCATGAGATGATTATTATGCATCAACTTGGGTACGAAAGCAACTACTGTCTGGAGTCTTCTGGTAGTTGGTGGTTGGGTATTGATGGAGCTGCTAATTTTTGTTATTATAATTTGCAATTTTCGTTTTGATATGAAATTATAATTCAATCCATTATAAATCTTATGCTTTTTATAATTAGGAATGTTAAAGAATCTTTATAGCATAAATTGATGATAAAAGAGGTAAATTTGAATAAGAAAAGTCAAGTTTTGAAGATGGGAATCATGTAGAAGATGGAAGCATTTTGATAAAATTAGCTTAGGCACTTGTAACCACTTGAAAAGATAATCTAGTGGTGATTATTAGGATTCTAACTTGAATTAGGACTCTTATGGAAATGGAACTAATGTTTTATTTATGTCCTAATATGTTTAGGTCTATTATCTAAGTTGTGGGACTCTTTTAAGTTAAGTTTGGATTTATATTAGGGTTTTACATTATGGTAGCCATAACTTTTTTTCTTTAGGTTTAGAGACATTTTCTTTTCTTCTATAAACGTTTCTCTATTAGTAGCCTTTAGTGGCTAAAATTTTATTCTTTGTTGAAGGGAATTGAAGCCTTAAAACTTTATAGATTGTGAGATATTTTGCTTTTAATACTATTCAATTTGCTTATTCAAGTTTATGATTGTTTTAGTTGATTGCTTGGGTGCATACTAACTTGTTAATTGTTATGATCTATAACTAGGTTAAATATCGGTTTGATAAATGTTCAAACGCTTTAATCAAAATGGTAATAAAAATTTAAGAATTTGTTACCTCATAAATTATTATTTCTTAAGGAAACTTTTTAACTAGGTCGAATGAAACCTCTTATATTTGTGATATTCAGCTTCTTTAGTTTTTTTAATTCTTAATGATGTTATTAATTGAATCTTATATCATATCTTAGGTTGATACATAGTTAGTTTTAATTGGATTAGCTAATTATAATGAAAGATAGGAATTAAGTTTCAAAATTAATATTTAAATTACAAATTGATAATTTTATGTATTAATAAACAATGAATGTTCTAATAGCGAATGTGACATAAGAAGAAGATTAGATTAGTTGATTTCTTTATCATTAGTTATTCACTGTTATATTTAATTTTGTTTAAAACTTCTTAGTTTATTTAAAAACTCCTATTTTCTTATTTTTGATAAAGGTAACAACTAATTATAGTAAAAAGCTTCGAAAGAATGATCCGAAATCCTAGTAATGCATTATATATTTATTGAAATAATTAGTTTTTATGTTTTAATTGTAGGTAATAACACTACTAGTATAGGTCAAATTGATATAGTTTTAATGGTTAATTTTTTGAATTATGACCCTTAATTCAGTGTTTAACTGTGTAATTAATGCCTTGTTATGTTTGATTTGCAAAATGGATCTTAATGATGAAAATTGAAGCAAAAACTTAGAAGAAACCTCTTTATTCTGCCCCATAACGGCACCCTGAGAGGGTTTCGTTGACTGATGAACAGGGGCCCATTGAAGGGTCCAGCATTCGACCTATAACAGCACCCTGTGAGGGTGCCGTTGTACGTAAAGTCAACAATTTCAGCTCTAAATCTTGCAAATTTCAAACTTAGCGTGTCTCCAATTAATTCCATTTTCTGCTAGCACATGTGAGAGGTCCAGGTTGTCTGCAAAGAGTCAAGAAAACTCTGGAAACACCCAGAGAGTGAGAGGAATCCAGATCAAACTAGTTAGAGAAGCTCTTGCTTCTCTCTTCTTTTTCTCTTTGATAGTTTAAGATTTAATCACTTATATTTCGAGTTGTTGATTGTATTTTGAAGTTTTGTTTGTTGGAGATTGAAGCTAAGATATATATCTGAGTTTCTGAATCATTATAGGGGGCTTTCTAACTCAGATTATTCATTATATTCTCCTGTTTTTTAGATTAAATCAAAGTCTATGTTCTGATGTGCATATTCTTTGATTTTCTTGCTAGATCTTGTGGATTTAAAGCTGTGGTGATGTCCAGATCAAGTTAAGGAGTACAAGACTTGTCCATAAGGGTTCTAAACACGTTTTCTAACTTCTAAACTATTTTATTCAGCTCATATTTGTAGATCTATTTAAAGTATGTGGTTTAAGATGCATATCTTGTATGTTTTGATTCAAATG
>JAOXYD010099036.1:0-11781 GCA_028565735.1 Pinacopodium congolense | reverse complement strand
CCTATTATTGAAGAAAAACTTAACAACTTTGATACATTTATCTCCCAATTAGCCCAGAAACTTGTTGACTTGTCAAAAGATCACCATGTTTGTGGTAAAAGATCAATTAAAACAAATAAAAGACATCACCGAAAACAAAAACTTGGCAATCTTCATTGCCTAACTTGAGCTGTCAGCATAAAACTCACCCCCTACAGCACAAATGAAAAGATTAGTAATATAAAGGTAGACAAAGCAAGCCATATTTAACTCTAACTATTTTTTAACATAGACAAAGTAGACGGTTTTAGGGTTTGTAAAATTGAAAGAGTGAGTGAAGCAAGGTCAAGACCCTTTACCTATTGTTGATTTGTAAAACTAACTACTATTTTTACACTCAAAACTACAAATAGACGAGTCATAACTTGTAATAAAAAGCATATATCAATCCAACAGTTGTATTTAGATATCATATCAATTTAGCTTACACTTTATTTAAGAAACTGATTTTAAAATTTTTTTAAAAAAATAAGTAAAATGAAAAAAACTAAAGATAAAAATAAGCAACACAACCAAAAGCAAAACAACAAACTAAAACTTGGAGAAATCAATATTAAAACTAGGACTTGTCGCTATCCTTATTTTTTCCCCTCTAGATTATTGATTCAATTTATGTTTGGCCCAAGATTTCCTAATATTTTGGCTACCCTCTCTCAAGGCACAACTAAATGTCACTATATAAATAATTTAGGATTAACTTTGGAATCTCTCGATATGCAAAGCCTTTCCTAAACATTCAACTAGATATAAAGCTATCTTATAGACAATATATCAATATGATGAAATCTCTTCCTAACACATGAATACCTTATTATTTATAGGTTTATTAAATTTCAACTCTCGTTATACATCTAACATAGATCATCCATCTCACTCTCTCGATTTATTGTAGGTTTTAAGTTCAATAAACAACAAAAACATTTAATATATTAAATCAACAACCAAAGGTTTACAAATAGTTCAAACATCAAATCCTAAGACAAGTTTAGCCACTCTTAATAGAAATAAGTTTAATCATATCCATATTTTCCAAAATACAAAACATAATAAAAAATAAATAAAGGTAAAAAATCTGGAAAAATAATAGAGTTTGATAGAACTCTTGATACTTGAAGCTTGAGTCTCTAACTTGATGCTTATGTTTCAGCTTGGAGAAGAAGATTTGTGTTTTTGCTTAGTGTTTGGATTCATTCTTCTCTAGGAGGCTGAATGTATTCTCCAAAATGTATGGTGGTTGTGCGCTCTCCCTTTTCCTTTGCGACTCTAGCCTTTTATACTCCTGGAGGCTGCTTAGGGTTTAAAATAATGAAGCTGCGTCGTTTCTTTTACATTTTACACTAGGTCTTGAACTCTATACGGTTGGTAAATATGGGGGTCTACAAGCCATATGATGGTCTGCAGATTGTCGTATATGGCCATACGGGGGTCTAGAAGTATCATACGATGGTCTCCACACCACAGTATATGGCCATGAATAGTGCGCCTATACGGTGGTCTGAAGAGGCATACGACGTGCTAGCAACCTGCCGTATGACTTCTGAACAGTAACTGTCTTACTCCAATCTTACTCCGAATCAACCTAAACTTCTTCCAAATTGTTCCTATTTCAATTCCAAAGATAGTCATGCTCCAAACCTACATTAAAAAGATCAAAACTTACTCTAAATCAACAAAAAAAATATGAAAGAAACACAAAGATGATCATGCTAAATTAAAACACACAACATAAGTCATAAAAAACAACAAGTTTAACCTAAAATGAAAAAGAATACATGACAAATACTTAGAAAAACACACACTAATGCTCAACTATCAACTTCTCCATACTTAAATCTTTGCTTGTCTTCAAGAAAAATTAAACACAACCAATCAATTTTATCACTTCATTTTCACAAAGATCAAAGCATGCAATCCCACAAATTTTGGCCAACTCAAGTATCAAGTTAATACATATATCATGACTACTTTTCATTAGTATGCATAAGCAAACTAAACTTATGAAACTATTGCTCAAACATAAGTATAAATGTAAAATGAATCTTCCTCATGATTTCACTCATTTCCCTCAAGTGTTTAATGGTTTATGTTTCGCTCAAATGTTTGATGGTTTATGTTTCGCTCAAACTTACTATAGGAAACCACACTGTCATAGGCTTGCTAATACACCAATTCTTCTCCACAATGATTACATGCTAAAATAGATCAAAAGAAATTTACTTTGGGTCATAATAGGGTTAAGGTTAAGTTGGGTCAAATAGGTTTTAAGGGTTCATCACAAGCATTCATAAAACTAACTACTCAGGAATTATTAATGCTATTAAGAGTGTCTTCCTTTTTCTTTTCTTTTCTTTTTCCATATTTTCTTTGTCTTTTTTTATTTTGTTCTTTTATTGTTCTTTTTTTCCCTTTTTTATAATAATGAAGAAAAAATGAACAAAATAGTAACTAAATGCAGCGTACTCTAAGAATAGAAGTATCACTCAACTCTTCTAAAAACATGTGGCTAAAAATCCCAAACTAATGCATCATTTAGTACCCTACTAAACTTATGATTAGGTAAGCTAATGGAGTTTGAGGTTTTAAAAATGGGGTGATTTCAAGAAATAAAGGTTAAATACTTAACAGGGTTTTCAAGGGATAATAAAATGGATAGGTCATTTAGGCCAAGTTTAATACAAAAATGGCCTTAATCATTTCTATATAACATGCATCTAGTAGATTTAAATCGATTCAAAGCAAGTTTTGAAGGTAATTATCTAAGGAACATCACACAAACAAGGAACTGAAATGACCATAGAATGGAGTCATAAAGGCTCAATTCCTCACAAGGTTCAAATGAAAATCCATTGTGCTTCTATAAATTACCTCATTGCTCAAGTATCAAATTCTAAGTAAGCTTATGCAACCAGCTACTTTCATCACTCAACATGGTTCACTCTCTACTCAAGTAACCTAATTCAAGTTCAACCATGCAATTGATCTAATTCCAACTAGCATGATAGAATCTCATGACAACACATTCAAAATGATTTAAGTGTGGTTCCATTACTTAAACAAAACAACACCCTAATATGCCTAAAACATGCATCTTATATAACAAAATGGAAACAATACAAATTCAAATGCAACACATCTTAAATGACATTAAAAAATGCAAACACAGATGCAATAAATGCAAATATTACCTCCCCACACTTGAACAACACATTGTTCTCAATATGGAAAGGAAAACACCCAAAACCATTAAACAACACGATGAAATACAAAACATAAAACACAAGAATAACACAAGAGATTAAGGGTAAAAAAGGCTTATGATGGTGTCCGTCATCCCAAGGCACCGAAAATATTCTTCCTTTTTTTAGTCCTCCCTCAAGCTATGATGCATAACAAGCCTTCCAGCAATCATCAAGTCACCTAAGCATCAAGATATCAAAAAGGAAAACAAGATAAAGAAAAAGAAAAATCAAAATCAAAGCAAACACATAAAACTTAACAAAGACAAGCAAACTAAAAACAAACATGCTAACCCATGGCATATCAACATTATCCATTTTCAAATGAATGTTTGAGCTCAAAAGGAACCATACTCAAACTCTGTGAGGAGTCTAGAGCAACTTCCCTCCAAGTAGGTTCATAATCAGCACGATGTTCCAAACCTTCGGTAGAGTGAAATCGAACAGCTTAATCGTTAAACTCCAACGTCCACTCTCCTTTCTGAACATCGCCCTTCTCCCAGGATAGTCTCTATAGTGGTGTAAGCGATAAATGTAAAGGTTCATCATCCTGCTCGATACCTTCAAGCTTCAGCTTACTTGGCCACAACTTGTTCTCCAAGTTAACACTATGCAGCTCTTCCTCTTTCTTCTTATCTTTCACTTGGCTCACCTCCTTCGACCTTTCAACCTTCTCTATTGTATCCTTTTCTTCCTTTCCCATGAAAGTTGTGATGGCCTTTAACTGCTCTCTTACATTTGCTTCGATATTGCATAGTACTATCTGTATTTTTAAAAGACAAAGCATTAGCAAGTTGACCTACCTGTACCTCCAAGTTGTGGATAAAGGAAGCATAGTTCTTCAAGATCTGGTCAATCTGTGCCTCTAACCTATTTAGATTATCTTTCTACCTTCTTTGCCCTTCCTTCTGGCTTAAGAATTTGGAACTCAATATATCCATTAACTTGTCCATTTTGTTCTCTAAAGACCCCAAGTCAGTCTTATTGAAAATCGGGAGATCCTTAGGCTCTCACTTGGTCACCTGCATTGTTGGTATTCCACAAAAAATTTTGGTGGTTTTGCTACCCCAAATTATAAGTATTGGAATCAGGGTTATTATCTCTTAATTATGTCCTCATGTATTTTACTTGCTCAAATCCCCATGACTTTATCAAAAAGCAATCAATTATGTCATGGTTATTTTTCTCGTATAATTCACATCTAAACTGCACAATTTTAATAGAAAAGAAAGATGTACCTTGGAAACTACTTAATTGCTTGGCGAGGGCTGAAATTTATGCTTGAAGTGCCGCCACCATATCAAATGGAACCATCCCCTTTTGTTCTTTGAATCCTTGTATTCATGTACTTGCAAAGACACAAGGAAAAGTATCAAAAACTCTTAAATCAAAGTTACCCAAACTAAAAAAGATGCTAAACAAACAATCCTCGACAAGTATACGGGTCGTATCTTGTAGTAGAAAGCAGAAATCAATCCCACAGAGATTATATCTAGACACCCTATCAATTTTCTTACACTTGATTCAAGAAACTGATTTAAACAAATTTTAAAAAATAAGTAAAATTAAAACAAACTAAAGATAAAAACAAGCAACGCAACCAAAGTTAAAACCACAAACTAAAACTCAGAGAAATCAAGATTAAAACTAAGACTTGTCATTATCCGTATTTGTTCCCCTCTGGATTGTTGATTCAGTTTATGTTTGACCCAAGATTTCCTAATATTTTAGCTACCCTCTCTCAAGACACAACTAAATGTTACCAGTTAAATAATCTAGGATTAACTTTAGAATATCTCGACATGTAAAGACTTTCCTAAACATTCAACTAGATATGAAGCTATCATATAGACAGTATATCAATATGTTGAAATCTCTTCCTAACACATTAATACCTCATTATCTATAGGCCTATTAAATGCTAACCCTCGTTGCACATCTAACATGGATTACCCAACTCTCTCTCTCGATATATTGTAAGGTTTAAGTTCAACAGACAACACAAATATTTAATACATTAAATCAATAACCAAAGGTTCACAAATAGTTCAAACAACAAATCATAAGACAAGTTTAGCCCTTATCATAGAAATAAGTTCAATCATATCCATATTCTTCAAAATACAAAACGTAATAAATAAAAGTAAAACAAATCTAGAAAATAATGGAGTTTGATAGAACTCTTGATGCTTGAAGCTTAAGTCTCCAACTTGATGCTTTTGTTTTGGCTTGGGGAAGAAGACTTATATTTTTGCTTAGTGTTCGGCGTTGTTCTTCTCTTAAAGGCTGGATGTGTTCTCTAAAATGTATGGTGGCCATGCACTCTCCCTTTTCCTTTGTGAATCTAGCCTTTTATACTTTTGGAGGCTACTTAGGGTTCAAGATAATGAATCTACATCATTTCCTTTATGTTTTACGATAAATTTAAATGAAACATTATGTCCTTGACTTTATACGACGGGATAATACGGGGGTCTACAAACCATACAGCGGTGTACAGAGTACTAAATATGACCATACAGGGGTCTGGAGGTATCATAGTGCTCCTATACGGTGGTCTGGAGAGGTATACGACGGGCTAGCAACCTGCAGTATGGCTTTTAGATAGCAACTCTCTTGCTCCAATCTTACTCCAATTCAACCCAAACTTCTTCCAAATTATTTCTAACTTAATTCCAACGACAGTCATGTTCTAAAACTACAGGAAAATGATCAAGACTTGCCCTAAATCAACAAAAAATATGAAAGAAACACAAAGATGATCATGCTAAACTAAAACTCACAACATAAGTCCTAAAACACAACAAGTTTAACCTAAAATGCAATGGAATACATGTCAAATACTTAGAAAAACAGACATTAATGCATAAATATCACCTACTAAATTTAACACGGTTCCGTATAGATGAGAATGAGCCACTAGAGACAATTAATGAGAGAGGGAGTTGTGACGTTGAGTTAGAAGCAAATAGAGAAGACCAAAAATAGAAATCGATAGAAGGGAAGAGAAAACATACTTGGCCGGAGACTAAGAGGATGCTGAAAGCCTAGACAAAAAAAAATAAGGGAAGATGATGCATGACCTGTAATCACTTACTGGAGTCGGGAAAAAATGATGAAAGATAGATCTTAAATGGAAGGAGATAAGAAACCAGATGAAAGACGAGAAAAGAGGAGAGAAAACACACTTGAAACTAGCGAGACCTAGCTGGAGATAGAGGTGGATTGCGACAACGTTGGGTGGGTGAGGCTGCATTGGACTTGCGATGGCTAGGGTAAAGATGAATAATGAAAGGTTAAAGTCTAGGTTAAGATCATTTGGGGTAAAGTCTAATGGGTAGCGGGTCAGGGTATTTTTCGAGTCAGGAGAGTTAATAGGTCATTTACCGGTATTTTAGGACACATGGTAGTTACATTAAGATAAAACTGACGAACCTAATGTTTTTCCCTTATTTGTTTAACTTGTCAAATGTTCATCACTTAATTGAAAATTTTAAAAGGTTGATAACTCAACTGAAAAAAATCTAAAAAGGTTACTCACTTATATAACTATTATCTTTAAATTAAACATCTTATATTTAAACCCTAAAACCTAATAAACCTTACACAATCACAAGTCTAATGAAGTGCTAAGTGAGTGTTTAATGTCTATATTAAGGGACTTTTGATTTACATTTATTTTCTAAAATGATTTGGGAGGTGCACATACTCATGTTATGTAATGTATATGTTTCTGCTATTATTTCATTATGTTTTAGTGATGAATGAAAACAGAAGAAGAAGAAAATAAAAATAATAAAAAAATCAAATCAAATAGGCAGCAGTAGTTAGTGATGAGTAGTTAGTGGTATTCCTATAAATTTCTCAGAAATTATATTTAGTTATCCTAAGATACTTAGTGCTTTTTGAAAATTTGCGAAAAACCCCTTAAATCTTTTTTAACTCACCTTAACCCTAGCCCTATTACAACCTTAATCGAAAGTCCTTTTGATCTATTTTAGTATATAATCTGTTTAGAAGAATTTATGATTGTGTTTGATTTGCTTGAGGGTAAGCAAAAGTTCAAATGTGGAGATTTTGATAATTTTGTTTTAGGCCAGGTTTTCTTAAGTGTTTATTGTGTGATTTTTACATGTTTAGGATAACATTGATGTGTTTATGACTTAGTTTATTTCTTTTGTGATGATTTTTTTTTCATTTTCTAAGTGTTTGGTGATGATTTTGAGATATGATTTGATCCTTCTGGTGTAAGTGTGGAGCATAGTTTCCTTTAAGATTAACTTAGAGACCAATAGAAGAGAAAAGAAGTGGAGAAATGGAGATGGAAATTCCTACTATCGTGGGACAGAATGGCCACAAGAAATTAAAATTTTGGACTATTTTAATGTATATTGACATATATAAGGGCACAAAACCCTAGGGTCGCCACAGACATCAGCAGAATCTTTCCTCAAAAGGCAAAAATAAGGTTTGGAGGCTTAAAGAGGAGAAGAATCAAGATCAACTACCACTTTCTTGCCAAGAACATCCTATCTGCACATTTTCTAGCTTAGGAGAAAGAAGAGAAGATTGTCTTCATCATCTAGTTCTTATTCCCTCTTTTCTTTCATTGTCTTTTGTATGGATTTCATGTTAGTTGAGGTTGTGTTTGACATTATGAGTAATAGAACCATATTGTAGGGTTTGCTTTTAAACTATTTTATTAAACTCATATCTTATTATTTGAATGAATGGATGCATTGATGATTGTTGTTCTTAAACCTTGTAAAATATTTAGAAATTGAGTTGGGTAACTCGTGTTGGATTGTGCAATGAGAATTGGTATCCGATAGACTTGCAATTATTAGGTTAATTAATTGGTTAGAGAGAGATCTTGGATGATTAGTTGATTCCCCATAAGATTACTTCATAACTAACTGAATTTATAGGACGGATTTTTTATATTGAGAAATTGTAAGATTAATCCTATCTACTTTGGTTATGGACATTTAATTACACCTTAAGAGAGGGTGATTGAAGTATTAGGACATCTTGGGCCAAGCATAATTTAATCAATAAGATAGGAGGGAGACAAAATAGGGATAAAATAATTTATAATCTTTAATCTTAAATTCCAAAGTTCTTGCACTTTGTCCTTTTGTTTTTAACTTTTGAAATTGTTCCCTAAACAAAATATAAACTAAATTAAGTAATGACTAAATGCAATCCTTGTGGGATACTATCTGCTTATACTACAAGTTATGATCCGTGCACTTCGCAGTATTTAACATAAAACAAGTTTACACCAGCAGTTCCTAATTTCAAAAACCAACTAAAGTCTCAAACTAGGCATTTTAAATAATCAAAAAGCCATTATACTTAAAAAACTAGCCATTTTTTTACTCTTTCAGAGCCCATAATGGTGTCGTTGTTTCACCATTATTACTCTATATAAATATTTATTGACAATGACATCGTTCATAACGTTATGTTCGTTGTTATAGACATTATGGGACCACAATGATACCATTATGCTCGTTGTTATGGATCGCCGTTGTAGTGTAATATTTAGACACCAATTGATTACAATTGATCAATCATATACACACAAAAATTACTATTAATGCTTATAGATATTTTCAAACCCCAAAACAATTTTCTTTCACTAAGACTAGACTTAACTTAGTTCTACATTTTCCTCAAAGTGAATTTTGTGATCATCTTCAATTAAAAACAAAAATCTAAATTTTCTTGATCTATGAAATTTTATGTACAATTTCAATGCATATGTAATTAAAAATTTTTTTGAATAACTTCCAAATGTTTCAGAACATCTTAAAGCCATTTTATAATTAAACTTTGACTCAAACTAATTCAAAGCTTTCTTCAAAACATCTTCACATATCAAGAAAAATTTCTTTTTCTTTATTATGAAATACTAAATATATAATTCTTAAATGTAAATGATTATACAAGCATCCTTAAAAAAATTCTTAAATACAATACACACGCACACACACACACACACATATATATAAACTCTAGAGCAAAATGCTATGCAAACATTCATGAAGAGCTCTTAAGTACAATGAGAAGATCAAAGACATGATTTATAAACAAACTTGAAAATATAAACCTATTCAACCTTAGCTATCTTGGTCTTAATCACCTCCTAGATTTTTTTCTTTATGTCTATTCCTCTTGGATTTCAACTTTCATTCAAATATTTCTTCTTTAAGCTGTAAGAGTGTTTATACACATCATCCACATTCTTATCTTTCAAATTATATCCAGAAAGTGAACTATTAGTAAAAAATATATATTTTCATCATTAAAATCATTTATTATAGCCTCCCTTAGTTTAACTTCTTTGAATTCTCTCGATTGTACAGTAGTTTTTTTCTTAGTGGATATTGATATTAGATGGTTTATCTAATATCAAAACCTAAATAGGAAAATTTATAACTTTTAAATCTTTATTTTATGTTCATAATAAAATTCATGATAAATTCTCAATTCAATCTACAAGATATATTTTTCTTGGATATCTATATGATAAGAAAGGTTTTAAGGTGTATGATTTAGAGAAAGGAAAAACTTTGTTTTAAGAAATGTTATTTTACATGAACAGACAGTGTCATTAATATTAACAAGTTATGATTATGAGTTATTATCCTCTTTAGTTCCACTCTTAAAACTTTCTCACTAATGGCCAATTTAGGTAAGATCTATTTGTCCTCTTTAGTTCCACCTTTTAAAACTTCCTCACTAACAACCAATTTAGGTAAGATCTATCCTTTTATACAAAGTTTATCTGCCTTTCATTTTGTCACTCACATAAATTTAAGTTTATCTTACTTTCATTTTGTCACTCACATAAAGTTTTTCTAACTTGTATTTCTTCCATAGTTGAGCCTAAAAGTTTTAAAGAAGTTATTTAAGACCCAAGATGGAAGCACTCTTTGTAACAAAAAATCAATGCACTTAAACAAAACTAGATATAAAGTCTTTAAAGGTTGCCACCAAGAAAAAAGGGAATTAACTCAAAGTGGGTTAATAAGATTGAGTATAGGTTAAATGGATCATTGGAGTGCCTTAACATACATTTAGTAGCATAAGGTTACAAGCAAGAGGATGGAATTGATTATTAAGGTACTTTTGCATCTATAACTAAAATTACATCCTTACTCATCCCTTTGTTCCTAGTAGTAATACTTGGTTGAAAGCTACACTAATTAATTATAAACAATGCTTTCCTATATAGAAACTTGGAATAGGATGTATATATATTAATGTACCCCCAAAGTTTTGTAAAACCTAGAGATAATTACATGTTTAAAATGAGAAAATTTCGTTATGGGTTAGAATAAGCTTCTAAATGTTGACTTCATAACTTTGTCACTACTCTTCAATAGCTCAATTTCAATCAACCCAAGATTTATATATCCCTTTTCACCCTAGTAAAAGATGCTTTTTTACCACTATCTTGGTTTATGTAGATGATGTTGTTATTGGATTAAAAGATCAAGTCACTATTGATTTTTTTAGGTTGTATTTTTAGGTTGTTTTCTATATGTTTTAAATGTTTCTTTGTGTGTTTTAGCATTAGTTTACTTGTTCTTTTGCATTTTTTTTTATCATTTCATGATCTTAGATGTTATTAATTGTTTCTTTTGATTTTCTAGTATTTGAGGGTAAATTTGGAGCTGTTTTGGTGATGGATTAATTCACTAGGGATGAATTTTTAGGTGATTTTGATGACTCATTAAGTAAATTTATAGAGCTCAGATGGCAATGAAATTTAAAAGGGAGCAAGATCTAAATGTGAGGAAGTTATAGATAAAATTTCAAGTCAATCGGGAATTTAGAGTATAAGTTATAGCCAAAATAGTTAAGAGAGTTTGAAGATGATAGAAGAGGATGTCACAATCATAACTATCATGAACATGATGACCTCTAGAATGAAATTTTTGTCATGATCATGAGGGGGAATGGCCTGTTTTGAGATAAATACAGAATTTTAACTGGTTTGACCCTCCTTTTGACCTTTATAAGAGTTCTAAACCCTAGGAGCCTCCATCTAACATTAGACAAACACCCCAAAGAGAAAAAGAGGTAGGTTTTTGGTGGCTAGCCAAAAAGGGAAACTAAAAATCTATCTTGGAAAAAGTGGTGACAACATCAATATCTAGATTTTCCAGTTTTTTATAGTAGAGATGAGGAGTTATTAACTTTATACAATTTTTATTCTTTTCACTTTATTAATTTTTAATATGAAAAATATGGATTTTTTTGGATTGTTCATGATTATGAGTAGCTAAACACTTTATAGGCGTTGTTCTTGAACTTTTTGTAGAACTCTTATTGTTTTTTATTTTATGAATGATGCTTTGTGATATTTATTGTGCTTATACCATACAATAGATCAAGAGAGTGAGTTTGTGCATTTGAGTTGGGTAGTGTCATGAGAGTTAGCTCCCAATAGACTTATAAATATTCGGGATTTTCCAAATAGTTGAAGAAAGAT
>JAOXYD010099004.1:0-11782 GCA_028565735.1 Pinacopodium congolense | reverse complement strand
ATACTTTAAATAATTTTTATATACATAAATAATTTTTATTATAAAATAAAATATAGTTAAAATCAAAAGTGTTTTTTGTTTTGATGTTACTAAATAATCTATTCTATGAAACTCTTTAAAAAAATTTTTTTTAAATGACAGTCAAACAGTCAACTGTTTTTTTAAAAAATTCTTTTAAAATAAATTTTATAGAAAAAAATTCTACTAATAAAAATTTTACTGAAATAAGCTCATTTAAAGGGACACTTAAATAGAGGCAATTGTATTACGAGAACATGCGGGTAAGAAGATTCTGTCTTGTCGTTTCACTGCATGTCCGCAGATGATTAGTGCTTTCAAGCAACATGGAATAACGAATCTAGACCATACGATGTACTTTAATCTACCGGTCCACAGCGAGATAGTATTTGTTTCTTTACAAAGGCCAATCACTGTTTTGTCTATTGGCCCGCATGGCACACTGTCATTCATTGCTACTGATTGACCAATTATGCGCCTTGGATCATTCCCTTACGTGGCCATATCTAAAACTTTCTTTCTTGAAAATCTATCTCGAAAGTATTTAGTTAAGTTAATTAAATGCCTTGAATTTTCATCTTTTTTAACATGAAATCGAGTAAATCTAACTGGTGATTTCTATTTTAATATCATTCGTCAATTAGGGATCTAAATCTTAGCCTTTAATTTAGGCCATATTTAGTATCACTTTTTTTTAGTTTCTTATTTTTATTTTTAACACAAAAAATGTTTGTTTTAATTTCATTAATTAATAAATATTATTTTTAAATTCATAAAAATATAAATAAGAAATTAAAAATAAGAAAAATATGTTTTCTTTATATTTTACAATCATGTTTTATTCTTTATTTTTTAATAAATAATATCTATCCGTATCTTCTCTGCGATTATCACCAAAATCTATAATCATTCTGATATTAGTTAAGAATATAGTTTGATAATTAAGAAATAAATTAAATTAAAATTAGATATTAACATCTAATAATATAATATGAATAAAAAAATATGATGATAAAACCAAACAAGTTTTTCTTTTTAATTTTTTAGTACAAATATCGACCAAATAAATTTTATTTTTAACAAAAACAACATAAACTAAAAATAAGAAATAGAAATGAAAAATAATAAAAATAAAAGTGATATCAAGTAACTCCTCAAATCTCACTTAAAAATGGTTAAGATTTACACAAAATTAGCTATCATTGTTCCATTTATTTAACCAGTTAGCGAATGCCACGTGCACTTAAAGTTGATTGATCACATTTTAAATTTGCAAAGGGAAACGATGGTTTTTTTAAAATAGTCATTTGTTTTTATGTTCTTCCCAATATCATTTTGTTTAAAATGCTATAATTTGCTCTTTCGTCGACTTTAATCTTGTCTGTTGATCCTCTCAAAACTTATTCTAACCATATATTTAGTGAGATAAAGTCTTCTTCTCTTTTTAAACAATGTATGCTTTCCCTCCTCTTTAATACTAAACCCTAAAAATCCTATCCCCTAACATAAACATGAATCTTTAAGTTTTGAGCATGTTCTTTCATTTTTTACTAAGGCTAAAGCATCATCCTCAGTTGAAACTCATTTAGAGTAAAGTTATATGCATGACGTTCTTCTTTTTTCCTTTTTGGCAAAAGATATGTTTTAAACTCTAAAGTTACCATCAATTTTTAGGTTAGGCTGTTGAAGATTAATTTGAAATTTGATCTAGATACATGGATGTTTAAGATCTAGATACATGGCTGTTTAAGTTCATTATTATGAGTTTAATTGTATTCATGTATTGAGATATAATTAAGTATGGTCTATGTCTAGTTTTGAGTTCATGTATAATTTATTTATTTAGGTTCATTAATGGGTTCATGTACTTATATTTGATGGGTTATCTTGTGTACCTATAAATACTCCTTTGTACTTGAACTAAAATCATTCAAGTAAAATACAACCTCTTCTTCTAAATAAGTTTCTCCTTTCTAAACCTCCTTTCTTAACAAAGTGATACCAGAGTTAGGTTCTTTGAGAAATGGCAAACAATGGTGAAGTATACTCATTTCAATTCCCTTGCCTCATAAAAGAAAATTATAAAATATAACGTCTTCACATACAAGCCGTATTTGACTGACAAGATTTCAAAGTGAAGCCAACTTGTCTCAAATTGAGAAGGATGCTTGGTTAAAGATAAAGAAGAATGATCAACAAACCCTCAGCCTCATCCATCAATGCTTAGATGATTTAATGTTTGAGAAGGTGAGAACTACTTCAAAGGAAGCATAGGAGATTTTGCAAAGTTCCTTTCAAGGAGTTGACCTGGTGAAAAAGGTTCTGACTCCAATTATTGTAAGGTGATTTTGAATCTTGGCACATGAAGGAATCCAAATCAATCTTGGATTATTGTTCGTGAGTGAAGGCTATTGTAAATAAAATGAAGAGGTATGGAGATATGATTGAAGATGTTTGAGTGGTAGAAAAGATTCTTCATTCCTTAACTCTAAAATTTGATTATGTGGTTTATGTCATTGAGGAATCCATATATCTAGACTCTTTGACACTTGAACACTTAGAGGGTTCTTTGCAAGTACATGAAGACAAGATCAAGAGAAAGTAAGATGAAACTTTAGAGTAAGCAATTAAAGTAAATGTTATGTTAAAAGATGATGATAGAGAAAGCAAGCTAAGAGGAAGAGGACAAGGACGAGGACGTGGTCGAGGACATGTTTATGGTCGAGGTCGAGGACAAGGATGAGGTTATGGAGGAAGAAATAAAGGAGATTATAATAACACCAATAATGATGATAAAAACAATCACTCATAAAAAGGCCAAGGAAAATCAAAAGGAAGAGGAGGTTACAATTCTAAATAAAATGAAAGAAGGTATTATAAGTCTAATGTTAAATTATATAATTATCATAATTTTGGACATTATTCTAGGGAATGTTATGCTGCACATAATTATATTGAGGAGTAAGACAATATTATTGATGACAAGTAAGAAGTCAAAGAGCCTAATTTGTTGTTAGCACTTAAAGATGATGTATGTAAGGATGAAAGTATATGGTTCTTGGATAATAGAGCAAGCAATCACATGTGTAGAGATAAAGGTAAATTTATGGAACTTAATGAAAAGATGGAAGAAAATGTTTCTTTCAGAGATTCTTCAAAGATCCAAATTCGTGGAAAATATATCATTATAATTTCTTCAAGAGATGGAAGTCATAGACTTATTAATGATATCTACTATGTGCCTAAGCTAAAATGTAATATTTTAAGTTTGGGGCAACTTCTTGAAAAAGGATTTGAAATTCATATGAAAGATTATTGTCTTTAGCTTAGAGATCAACATATTCAATTGATTGCTAAGGTGTTTATGTCGAAGAATAGAATGTTCATGTTGAATATCAAGACACTTGAAGCAAAATGTTTAAAGGTGAATGTGAGAATTGAAGTATGACATTGGTATATGAGATTCGAACACTTGAATTTTGGTGCACTTAAAGCTTTGGGAGATAAATATATAGTAAGAGGAATGCCTCTCATTAACCACCCACATCATTTATGTGAAGTATGTTTACTTAGCAATTATTCAAGAAGGAGTTTTCAAAAAAAAGTGATGATAAGAGCAATTGAACCACTTTAACTTATTCATGCCAACGTTTATAGACCAATCAAGTCATTATCAATGGGTAAAAGTATATAGTTACTTTATATTGATGATTATATTAGAAAAACTTGGATATATTTTTAGAAAATTGAAGCATTTAAGAAATTCAAAGAACTTATGGAGAATGAAAGTGGCTATACAATTAAAGCTTTGAGGTTAAATAAAGGAGGTAAGTTCACATCTAATGAGTTTCATGATTTTTGTGAGTTACATGGAATTCTTTGTCCTTTAACAGTCCTCAGAATGCCCCAACAAAATGGAGTAGTTAAACGGAAGAATATAATAATTCTTAATATGGCTCGATGTATGTTAAAGGCTAAGAATATGCCCAAAGAATTTTAGGCAAAAGTTGTTTTTGTGCAGTCTACTTTTCAAACTTGTCTCTTACAAGAAGTGTTAAAGACCAATACCGCAACAAGTGAGGAATGAATTGAAGCCCAATGTTAGTCATCTAAGAGTTTTTGGAAGCATAGCATATGATCATGTGCCTCAACAAGAAAGATCCAAGCTCGATGATTGAAATGTTAAGCATGTATTCATTGGCTATGACCAAAATTCCAAAGGTGACTGATTGTGCATCTCAAGCAATAGAAGAATTATTGTAAATAGAGATGTTGAATTTGATAAAGGACCAATATGTGATTAGGAGACACAAGAACAAAGTACCTATGACTTTTTCCCATACTTTGAAGATGGAGAGCCAGAAACCACAACGAATGTTTAAGAGACAACTCCAGTTCATTCTCCTAATACACCTCATTCTCCTTCTTTGACAATGCATAGAGAAAGTTCAAGCAATGAGCACAAAAAATGAGGAGGGAGGCTATGAAGGACAAAAGATGGAGGTAAGCTATAAAGGAGGAGATCAATGCAATAGAGAAAAACATTACTTAGGAATTATCAACTTTTCCTAAGAGTCATGAAGCTATTGGAGTTAAAAAAGGAATGCAAATGGAGATGTAGAGAAATCTAAAGAAAGCCTCGTTGCTCAAGGTTATAAGCAAAAGCATGGAGTGGATTATAATGAAGTATTTACACCTATTACTCGTATGGAGACTATTTGTTTGTTGATATCTTTTGCAGATAAAATGAAGTGGAAGATCTATCAACTTAATATAAAGTTAGCTTTTTTAAATGGCAAACTTCAAGAAAAGGTCTTTATTAAACATCCAATTGGCTTTATAGTCAAAGGTCATAAAGATAAGGTTTTGAGATTGAAAAAGGCTTTATATGAGTTAAAGCAGGCACCAAAGGTGTAGAATACTGGCATCGATAAATACTTTTAAGATAATGGGTTTGTTTGTTGTTCTCTTGAATATGCTTTGTACATTAAATTATATGGAAATGAAGATACTCTACTCATTTGTTTTTATGTGGATGATCTTATTTTTACCGATAATAACCTAAGATTTTTTCAAGAATTCAAGAAAGCTGTATCTTTAAAGTTTGAGATGACGAACATTGGATTAATGTCATACTATTTGGGCTTGGAGGTGAAGCAAATGAAATATGAAATTTTTATTTCACAAGAAGGATATGCGAAAGAAATATTGAAGAATTTAAAAATGCTTGATTGCAATACAATGAATATACCTATGGAGTGTGGAATTAAATTGACAAAGTTTGATGATGGAGATAAAGAAGATTCTATTGTATTTAAAGACCTTGTTGGATGCTTGAGATACTTGACATGTACAAGACTAGATATTCCCTTTTCAGCTAGGTTTATAAGTCATTTTATAGAAACACCTACTTGTACTCATATGAAAATGGTTAAGAGGATTTTTCGTTATATTAAAAGTAAAATTGAATATGGATTACTTTATACATCATCTATTAATTTCAAGTTTGTTAAATTTTGTAATAGTGACTTTGCAAGAGATATTGATGATAGAAAAAACACAACTGGTTTCGTGTTTTTTATGGGTGATTGTGGTATTGCATGGAGTTCAAAGAAACAACCTATTGTGACTTTGTCAAGTTGTGAATCTGAATATGTGGCTATAACTTTATACATTTGTCATGCTATTTGACTTAGAAAGCTATTGAATGAACTTTACTTCCCACAAAAGAAAGCAACTAAAATATGCATTGATAATAAATTTGTATAAGGATTAGCCAAGAACCTAGTTTTTCATGATCGGAGCAAACACATAGATACGAGGTATCATTTTATTAAAGAATGGATTGTGAAGATTGAAGTGAAGTTCAAGCACGTGAAGACTAATGGTCAAGATGCAAATATTTTTATAAAATCACTTAAATTTAAACTTTTTCAACATTCGAGAACAAGACTTGGAGTAAGGAAGAAAATTTCAAATTAAAGGGGAGTGTTAAAGATTAATTTTAAATTTGATCTAGATACATAGATGTTTAAGTTCTAGATACATGGTTGTTTAAGTTCATAATTAGGAATTTAAATTGTGTTCATGCATTAGGATATAATTAAGTATGGTCTATGTATGATTTTGTATGGTCCATGTATGGTTTTAAGTTCATGTATAATTTATTTATTTGGATTCATTAATAGGTTCATATGCTTAGATTTTAAAGATCATATTTTGTACCTATAAATACTCCTTTGTACTTGAACTAAGATCATTCAAGTAAAATACAACATCTTCTTCTAAACAAGTTTCTTCTCTCTAAATGTCCTCATTTTTTAACATAGACTCTAATGTTTCAAAAAATTTAAAAAGAACTCTAAGGTTTTAAAAATATTAACCCTAATATTTTAGAAATATTAAAAAAGAACTATAATATTTCAAGAACATTAAAAAAGAATCATGACTCACTTTACCACCATGTCTTTCAAATGTCATGTACTGTATTTTCATTTAGAAAAATTTTCAACGAACTCTATATTATCACATAAAGTATTTTGTGACTGTAGGGCCTGCTTAGAATTTTAACCCAAAACACTACAAAATGGCATTCAATGTAGCTTCTTCCTCTCCCTTCAAGTTACTCAAAATGGCGTTGTATTTTATTTTGTTTTTGGAGCCACACCCTCAATTCTCTTCTCTCCCAATCTGAATCTCCTTTCCCTCTCATCAGTGCTGCCATCCTCCTTTTGCCTTACTCTGCCTTGCCATTATCATGTTGAGAAAATATGGTTTGTTTTTTAATCATAATGTGGATGCTATTATGGTTGATGCAAGTGGTAGAATTTTAAATAGAGCTACCATAGGAGAGGATTTATTATAGGCTATAAGAGGAGGTGACGAAGTTAGGGCATGTTTAGTTGGGTTGTGGGTTTTGGTTTCTTGTTGTGCTTGTTATATTTTTATATTGGGTAATGCATTTTCTTTTTCGATTTCTGTGCTATATTAGTGTGTTTTCTTTATCAATTTTTTTGTTTAGAAAAAATAGGAAACGAAAACCAAAAATCAAAGTGGAACTAGAGTAGTTTTTTCATGGAAAATAAAGCTAGTTCTTATCTTAGAACTTGTAACTATTTTTAAGGTTGAAAACATTAGAGTTAAGTGCTTCAGACAATATTTACTATTAGCAATTTGTTGCTTAAAAAATTATGAAAATCTCATCATAAAGTTGGTTTTAATTTTATTATTAAAGGGGGTTAGGAATTAATCAAAGCTATATGGCTTGTTTTTTGGTAGGTCAGAAAAGCTTGTTGCTTTATTAGATGATTAGTTTTTTTAATTAGGTACAAACTGTAAAGAAATGACCTAGATCAAATCAGTGTTATTATAGTCTAATTATTCAAAAGGAATATCTTTGGATGTTTTTCTTGATAGATGGTCTCATAAAAAGAAGTTCTTAAAGAAGAAATCAAATTATGTGTAGGAGCCTATATCTAAAATTGATCTTAATAGGTTTTGGAAGAAAATAATCCAATTACAAAAGCCAATATTGATCTTTAATCCTTATAGAGACAAAAAAATGAATCAGATTTCAAAGATAGAGACTCCTTTTCCACATAGAGTAGGTAACATCTACAAAATCTAATACTTAGTAAATTGGCAAAAGGATGGAGTTGAAGTATAAGATTGCAATTTAGAAAGCTATACCGACATGAGGGAGAGGAGATTTATAGTTGGAGAGAAGAGAACAGAATGTGTGAGTTCAAAATTACAATGAAACATGGATTCGTTTAGAACAACTTGAAAAGGGAGGAAGAAGCAGCATATAAGACTATTTTGCAATGTTTTGGATCAAAATTTTATGTAAGGTCCACTTGAAAATTTTGAAAAAATAAAAACATGTCATGTGTTCATGTGGTACTAGTGAGGCCCACTTAGAATTTTTAATAAATAAAAATGTATCATATAATAGTGTTACATGGCATATTTTTATTTGTAAAAAGTTGTAGATAAGCATCACTAATTCCGAGTGGCACATAAAGAAGAGGCTTAATGGTGACGTGGGTTAAGTTTCCTTTTTCAAACATTTTTTTATATGTTAAGATTATTTTTGGATTTTTTAATAAAATTCTTTTTGAATTTTTTTAAATGTTAGAGTCTAACTGAATATTGTGAAAATGTAATAGTTTAAAATGCATTTTTTACTTTTTTCTTTTAATTGTTTTATTTTATTTTTTATTTTCATGCTCTTATTACTTTAACTAAGTAACTTGCTAAAATTTTAGAGATTCAAGAGTTTTCAAGATTGTAACTCAGGAGATCAAGAGTGATCTCTAATGTACTTCAAGGTAAAATCCTCAGTTTAAGTCATTTGTTTTCAGTTTTATTTTGTTTTATAAGGATTCCATTGTAATGTTTTTTATAGGAATAGACTTATTTACAATATTAATGCAGGATTTTGATTAATTTGCAATGTTCATGTAGAATTAATCATTTATAAAAGTTTCCTCCAATTCTAGTTTTTATTGTTTGCTTGAAATAAGTAAATGACTAAGAGTTTTTGTTATGACTAGAGTTTTGTTCTTATGAATTGTATTATTTGATTTTGAAAATATTTTTACAATTTATTAATGAATCTAATGAGATTGAAGTTTAAAATTATTATAAATATAGTTTTATTATGACTATTCATGTTATATACTTTCTTGTTTTTCTTTTCCATAGTGTTCATTTTAAACTAGTGTTCATATGTTCTTACAAATTACTCTAGAGAATTGACTTCACTCTACTTAAAAAACCTTTGTTCATCAAGTTTCGACCCATTTAAGTGTTTCTTAAAGATGGGTAAAATATTTGTGGGCTCAATATATTAACCAAGTCTAACTTTGATTGTTTTAATCGATTTTTTTCATTACTATCCTCGCTTTGTACCTTATAATTGTATCATATATTTTATATTTTATAATATAGACCCATCAAAATCCTACTAGCCTTTTTCCTAGTGGACAATTCAAAAGCTCCCACGTTTCATTTTCTTATTCATCACTGCCTTCTATTTTGGATTGATTAAAGCTTCATGCACATTATAAGGAATATCTTCCATAGATAATTGATTAACAAATGACTTATTTGATTGTGACATGTTATGATGTGATATATAATGACTTATAAGGTATTTAACTTTATTTGAAATTTCAAGTTCATTTGTTGGTTTAGGAATATCTCTAGGGAGATGTTTTGGTAATCATTTTCTGAGTGGCTCGAGTTTTCAAGTAAGATAACCTTAAGTAGATGACTGGTGTGGTATATCACTTTAGGATTTAATTTCTTCCATAATTAATAGACTTACAATTCTTAACTCTATCGTCACTTCGTTCTCCAAGCAGTCAATGGTACCATTACCAGGAATTTGAAACTCTTCTTGAAATTGATAATCTAAAGCTTGAATTTCCTTTTAAAACTTCCTTTAAGTTCAGCTGCAAGAGATAAATACTTTAAATCTTTGTGAAACACGACATCCATAGTGATATACGTGCATTGAGTTAGCTGTTGATAATGTCTACATCCCTTTTGATTTTTAAAGCATCTAAGAAATACACATTGTAGAACTTATAGAATTAGCTTGTACGTTGGTGTCTTATCTTATCGGAACTTCCTTAAATTTTCTGGTGCAACCCAAAAAGTGTTTTTTGGATGAAATTGCTCCTTTAATTCCTTCCTAGGTACCAATGCTTAGTTTACTAGTATTTAAATCCCCATCCATTCTTACTCTCCACCATCATTTTATATCCCTTATAAGATATATGCTAGTAAGCAAAACTTTGTCACATTTTTGCACTTTAGTGGCCTTAAAATATTGCTATATGTCTTGTAGGAAATTTTCCAATACTTTAGCATCTCTTTCTACATCAAAATTTTCAAGTACAAGGACTTTCAACCTTGTCTAAGTTCCACCATCATTCATGGTAGTATAATTTTGATTATGTGTGAAAGCATCCTCCAATACCTCTACTCTTTGGTTTGCTTCACTCGACATATCTTCCAACCTTTTTTGTATTCCATTGATTGTCACAAGGTGATACAGTCTTGTAGAAATTTGTATGGTGTCGTCTTTCTAAATGACCCCAAACAAGATTTCAATCTAGCCAATCATTTCCAAATTGGTTCCATGATTTTATTTCTAATCTTTTGGACAGCAAAATGTTCCCAAATCTGGGTACTAACTATTATAAGGGTTAATTGAGGCTATTTAATTAGACTATTTCCCTAATTTATAAAGTAAACAAAACCCTTTCTAATTCCTAGGAAATTTTGGCCAACATTTGTATGGAGTGAAATATGTTAATCCCATTTAGTTGTGTAGAAATTTTGAAGCCACTTAGGTAAATTAAAAGGAACTACTGTTTTTATAAAATGACGTGGGACTTTTTATTGTAAGAATGGAATACAATGTCTGGGTGAAGGGCTTATAATTTATAGATGTTTCCAACACCTATGAAAGAACATAATAAGATCAACAATAATAAGGACAAAGGTAGTTTAGTAGTCATAAGTAACTACATTATCCTAATGACTACCTTATCTAACCAATCTAGGACTCATATAACCTTCCTTGACTTAGAAAACAAGTCAGAAACTTATCATGTTCTAGCCCCATCAATTTGTACAAGAATTACCTTAATCATGTCTCATTTTAGACAACAAGTCTGATGTATAATGGTGGTTGAGATTAGGAGTTAATGACATTGTTATAATGAGACTTTAAGAGTTATTGGTCCTCGCAAACAAAGCATCAATGTTGGTTTTGGCTAGGGAAGAATGATGCTATTCTTCCCCACCATTGTGCTTCTATTTTACAACAAAAAACTCCATCATTGTGTTATTTCCATGATCTAAATTGTATCATACATTCAATTTGAAGAAAGGGTCTTACATCAGGTGTGAGATATGTTAAAGGAGAACATTGATAAGGATAATAACCATACTTTGATTACGCTATTGAGAATGTCGTTTTCCCCCTTTTTTGAATAATTAAGTTGATCTTGTGATGAAACCGACACTATCAACATTTAGCTTTGCAAATTTAATGCCCATAAAAAATTAGAAAAAAATAATGTCACATGAAATCATTGGCAAAATACAGGATTTTATCAATCTAAAATTCTTTTTTAACGTTATTGAAATGTTATGATTTACTTTGAAACGTTAGGTTCTTTTTTAATATTCTAAAACATTGTGGTCTAACTTAAACTTTGTTATAAACGTTAAGATCTAATTTAACCCTTTTGTCAAAATAATATAAAACAACTCAGGCTTGTTAAGATTAAGTTTAATCATAGTTCTACAATTAAAGAATATATTGTGACATGACTAAAAACATCTAAAAAATTAATTAATGCAAAACTTGTCAAATTCTTTACTTTTTTCATCCTAAGAGATATTTTAAAAGACAAAACTTATGTTTAATCAAGATTATGGTAACTTCCTTTTCTTTTGTAATTCTAATTTTTTTTAGTCCATTTATTTAAAATTTGATTCCTTCTTGAGATTAAACTAGAATTTGTTTTCCTATAAATTAAGGGGTCGTCTAGTCTCACTTCTATTTTTTTATTATTGCTTTCTATTTTTATTTCCTGTTTTTGTATTTTTGTTTTTCTTATAAAAAAATGAAAATCTATTTAGATGACATTTGTAATAAAAAGTAAAAAAATATGTTTGGTTGAGATTTATAATAAAAAATAATTTAATAATGATAACCAAATATAAAATAAATTTAAATTAT
>JAOXYD010098993.1:0-11782 GCA_028565735.1 Pinacopodium congolense | reverse complement strand
AGAAGATAGCAACTAAATGTGAGTATAGTAGATATTTCTAATTCATTATTCGTGACAAATGTATTTTCTTTATAAATTACCTTTTAAAATTCATTATAATTAAGATCAAGTAATGATTCTTTTTCTTTTTCGAGTTAAAAATCAATATGATTAATATAATCGATAATCAATTGATCAGACTGCTTGATTAAATCGCTTAATTTATAACTAGTAGAATCGTTTGATTTATAACCGATTAAACCAAAAGATTTTCCTATTAGGAGATTTTTATATAAAATTAAACCAGTCAATTGAAAAGTTCACAGTTAACCGGATTCAACCGGTCAAATCGAAAAGATTGTTATGTTATTAGTTATTACACTTGTGGACCTTTTCTAATTTATAATATTAATAACTTCTCCCATAAATAATAATGTATTAAAGACCGTATTAGTATTAGTATCGAATTTTCCTTTAAAATTGTATTATATTGGTACTGGTTAATACTAGTACTGTTTTAAATAATTTTTTAAAATTTAAATTATTTCCTCAATTTTATAAAATTTACAAATTGGTTTATAAATGTATTATATTATATAGTTTTTAACTTAATTTTAAACTCAAAAAGACTAAAATACAATTTATTAAAAAAATAAATTTTTATTTTTATTTTTTTTTCCTGATACCAGCCTGTACTAGCAAATACCAACCGATATTTACTTGCGAAACAGTATCTGACAGTTTCATTCTATTTTCGATCCGATACAGAATATTTCGGTTGACAAACGAAACGAAACCGAATACCCTGATAAATAATGGTACCTTGTGCAAAATTAGTTTGATTTCTTTTGTTTTTCCCCTAAAAAACATATGTTCTAGGTATACATTACTCCACCGATCTTCATCATATTTTTAAAGAGAGATCTTCTATTAGTTAATTCCAAACAATAAGGGTTTGACTTGAGATTACTCAATTATAAAGAATGAAAGGTTAAATCATATGAATTACGGTGACCACTGCAAGAATAAATGATCACTCTTCTAAAAATAATTGTCCTAAATTGCCAAATAATAATTTTAAAATTTAAATTAAATAGACCCATAAAATTAAGAAATAAATAAACGTTATTCTTTACCTTGAAAAAGATTGTACTTGTTTGATTGATTAGTATAGAATCATCCAACAAGTAGTTGGAAGGGAGACGTAGCCTATCTTTGGGGTAGGTGAACTTCCTTAAAAAATTTCCTTGTGTCTTTCTCTAACTCTCTTATTGCATTTACTTTGACATTTGCACAAACATTCCATATTAGGTTGAATATTGGTTTAGTGATTGCATCTAGTTTTCCAATTGAATTAGGTTGCTAATTTTGAGTTTTCAAAAAGTTTTTTAATACCCAATTTACCCCCCTCTTGGGTGCCATATGACTCACAGGATCCACCTAAAGAAATGGATAATAGACCTCAAAAAAGTACTAGACCCTTAACTATGATGGATTTAGTTTTAGACAATAGAGAGCGACCTATGTCTAGCATTATGCAACATAAGGTCATTGAGAACAATTTTGAAATTTCCTATAGTAATATTTTTATGGTTACAAGTTCTTAGTTTGGTGGTTTAGCCTTAGAAGATCCTAATGAGCATTTACAAATTTTTCTTGCATTTGCTATCATTTTAAGAGTAATGGTGTTTCTAATGAAGCTGTTAAACTTAGATTGTTCCCTTTTTCCCTTAAAGACAAGGTTAGAGAATGGCTAAATACCCATCCACCTAGTTCCATTATAATATGGGATGATTTAATGAAGCTATTTCTAGTTAAGTTTGTCTCACTTGTAAAGATTACAAAAATGAAAATTGTAATAAGTTCTTTTTATCTAATATGAGAATGAAAGTTTATATGAAGCTTGGGAGAGGTATAGGTAAAATGTTGGCAAAGTGTTCAAGTCATAGTTTTAACACTTAGTAACAACTGTACATCTTCTATACATGCCTTATGCCTTTTACTCACTACATTATTGATGCTGTAGATAGAGGGAGTTCTATGCATAAGGCTCTAGAAGAAGCATACAATTTAATATAAGAGATGACCTTAAACAATTTCTAATATAATTTGGAGCATCATCCTAGGAAACCATTCAGGGTTCATGCTATAAATGATACAGTTACTTTAGCTGCCTAAATGAATATGTTAAACAAAAATTTAAATAGTTTGGTTAGTGGAGTTAGAAGTATTAGATTTAGGAGCCAAGTTAAGTGTGAACATTGTGGAAGTTCCTCTCATGTATCTTTAGATTGTCAAACAGGTAGCCTTTCTTCTAGAGAGCCTGAGCAAGCCTAGCATGCAAATTACATAAGCAAAGGAGTGAACCTTTTTCAAACACCTATAACCTTGGGTTGAAGAACCATCCAAACTTTGCTTAGCGAGATAACCAAAATACCTACATCTCCTAGTCAAACCTCAGAGAGCTCCATGACCTAGCTTTAGAGCCAACCCACCTCCACCTGAGAAATCCAGTTTGAAGAAACTATGTTGAAGTTTACTTAGGGCAATGAGTCTTGAATGCAAAACTATGAAGCAGCAATTAAGAACTTAGAGACTTAAGTTGGTCAAATGGATTAACTTGTGTAAGAAAGGTTGCTTGGTAAGCTACCAAGCATAACATAAGCCAATCCAAGGGAGAAAGTTAAGGCCATAACCTTAAGAAGTGGTAAAGAAGTGGAGAGTAGGGAAGTAGACTAAAAGAAGAAAATAATAGTTAAAGAGAATAATGAAATAGTAGTGGAAGTAGTAAAAAGAAAAGAGAAGGGAAAGGAAGTTGTTAGTAAAAATGTAGAGTAATAGAAGTCTTGAATTCCTTACCCTTTGTAGAGGCCATAACATATATGCCAAGCTATTCAAAATTTTTAAAGGACATGTTATCAAAGAAAAGAAAATTAGAGGATTATGAAACTGTTAAGTTAAATAAAGAATGTTCTACAATCCTATTAAAGAAGTTGCCTCCTAAATTGAAAGACCTTAATAGCTTTACCATTTCTTGTGTCATAAGCAACTTGTAAATAGAAAGAGCACTAATGGACTTAGGAGCTAGTGTCAATTTAATGCCCTTATCTATTTTTAAGAAATTGTGATTGGAAGAACTAAAGCTTATAAGAGTTTCATTGTAGTTGGAAAATCATTCTATAACTTAACCATGAGGAATTATTAAGGATGTTCTAATTAAGGTTGGTAAGTTCATTTACCCTGTGGATTTCTTAGTTCTTGACATAGAAGAAGATTGTAAGGTGCCCATTATTCTTGGATGACCATTTACAGCCACAATAAGGGCATTGATAGATGTGTATAGCAGAACATTGGTCCTAAGATTCTAGGATAAAGAGATAGAATTCAATGTTTCAAGGATATATAACACTTGATGGATTATGGTTCTTGTAATTTTATAGGAGTTAGGCATTTCGAGAGTGACCCTTCCATTTTATTATGCTCTAATCCTTTGCAAAAGGTGTCGACTCATTCTTAGTCCATAGATTTAAATGAAGAAGTGATTAGTAAGGCTTTAGGAGATTTAGAAGTAGGAAAGGTGTCTTCTGACTACATCTATTAAGGAGATTTAAGATCCTAGAAAGATCAATAAAACCTTTACTAAAGCTATCAATAAAAGTGCTACTAGAGTTAGAATTAAAGCCTCTTTGATCACATCTTAAATATGCTTTTCTGAGTCCTCTATCGTAGTGGCTTGTAATTATTTCCTCATTATTAATAAAAAATATGAAGTATAGTTTGTTAAAAGTATTATGGGAACATATAGGAGCCACTGGTTGGACCATTGTGGATATTAAAGAATTAATTCCTTCTATTTGTACTCATAAAATTTTTTATAGAAGAATGAAGTAAATCATTAGTCCAATCGTATTAAAGATTGAACCCGAATATGAAAGAAGTAGTAAAAAATGAAGTGGTAAAATTATTAGATGTTGGAATAATTTTTCCTATTTCTGATTCATCTTAAGTTATTCCTATTCAAGTGTTATCCAAGAAAGGTGACATTACTGTGGTTTAAAATGACCAAAATGAGTAAATAGCTACAAGAAAGGTAACTAGTTGGTGTATGTGTATTGACTATAGAAAATTAAATGGCACCATTAAAAAGGATCATTTGCCGTTACTTTTCATTGATTAAGTCATTGAAAGATTGGATGGCCACAGTTTTCATTGTGCATTAGACGGGTATAATGGTTACTTACAAATTCCAGTGGCCCTAGAGACTAAGAGAAAATTACATTTACCTATCCATATGACATATTCACTTATAGACATATGCCTTTTGGGCTATGTAATGCCCTAGGTACATTCCAACGTTGTATGATGGCTATATTTTCAGATATAATAAAATCTTGCATTATAGTGTTTATGGATGATTTTTTAGTATTTGGCACACATTTTGATGCTTGCTTAGAAAATCTATTTAAAGAGCTTAAGAGATGTGAAAAGACAAATCTGGTATTAAATTGGGAAAAGTGTCATTTTATGGATCAAGAGTGTATTATACTTGGCCATAAAATATTAATTAAGGGCATAGAAGTAAATCTAGCTAAGATAGATGTAATCAATCAACTCCCACCTCCAAATTTAGTTAGAATAATTAGAAGTTTCTTGCATCATGTTGGTTTCTACAGGAGGTTTATTAAGGATTTTTCGAAAATAACTAAGCCTCTTATTGATCCTTTGACCAAAGATGGTTGATTTGATTTTGATTGTAAGTGCATGCAATCTTTTGAGTTATTAATGGCCAAGCTTTGAAGTGAAGTAATCTTGGTTTCACTAAATTGGTCTTTACCTTTTTAATTGATGTGCGATGCAAGTGATTTCACAATTGATGCAGTTCTAGGACAAAGGAAGGATAAAATCTTTCATCCTAGTTATTATGTAACTAGTAAATTGAATGATGCCCAAAGAAATTACACATTGATTAAGAATGAAATGTTGGCTATTGTCTTTGTATTTGATAAATTTAGATCTTGTTTAGTTCTTTCTTAGGTGATAGTGTATACTGATCATTCGACCTTGAAATATTTAATGAATAAATCTAATGCAAAGCCAAAATTGATTAAATGGGTCTTATTATTTAAAGAATTTGATATAGAAATCAAGGATAAGAAAAGTGTTGAAAATTTTGTCACCCATCATCTTTCTAGGTTAAGTGAGGAAGTTATGGAAAAAGGACATGATCAAGAGATTAAGGAAGTGTTTCTTAAGGAGAACCTATTAATAGTAAAAGATACATTACCATGATATGCTAATTATGTTAATTATCTGGCTAGTAATGTAGTTCCTCATGATGTATCCTCTCACTAAAGAAAAAATTCCTCATTGATGTTAGAAGATTTCTTTGGTGTGATCCATTCTTGTATAAGATTTGTGGAGTTGGAATTATAAGGAGATGTATTCCTTGAAAGGAAGTGCCTTCTAATTTAGATCATTTTCATTCCAAGGAAGTAAGAGGACACTGCAGACCTACAAGGATTTTGCACAAGATCTTGGAATTTGGATTTTATTGGCCCAAATTGTTCAAGGACTCATTTCAATTTGTAAAATTTTGTGATAATTGCCAAAGAAGTTGAAACATTTCTAGGAGACATGAAATGCCTTTGAATAACATTTTAGCTTGCGAATCTTTTGATATTTTTGCCATTGATTTTATGGAACCCTTCCCTAAATCATATGCTAATCATTATATTTTAGTTATAGTATATTATGGCAGTAAGTGGGTTGAAGCAGGAGCATTAACCAATAATAAAGTAAGAAGTATGGTAAAATTTCTTAAGAAGAATATTTTTACAAGATTTGGTACACCATGAGTGATAATCAGTGATGGAGGTTCACATTTCTGCCATAAGAAATTCGATTCCCTCCTTTCTAAGTATGGTGTAAGTCATAAGGTTACCACACCTTATCATTCACAAACTAGTGATCAAGTGGAAATTCTTAATAGAGAACTTAAAAAAATTCTGAAAAAGATTGTCAGTGCATATAGGAAAAATTGGTCTTTGAAATTAGATGATGCATTATGGGTATATTGCATTGCATTCAAGAAACCTATTGGTGTGTCTCTGTATTGCCTAATTTATGGCAAGTCATGCCATTTACCTATAGAGTTAGAACACAATGTATTTTAGGTGATGAATTTCTTAAATTTTGACTTAAGGAAAGTTGGTGAGCAAAGGTTGTTGCAATTGAATAATTTGGATAAATTTTAACTTAATGGCTATGAAAATTCCAAGCTTTATAAAGAAAGGACCAAGAAATGACATGATAAAAACATCATTCCTCGTAATTTCATGGTTGGTGATAAAGTTTTGACCTATAACTCGCGCTTAAAAATTTTTCCTAGAAAATTGCGATCTCGTTGGACTAGCCCTTATGACGTGATTAATGTCTACCCATATGGTACGATTAGAGTTTCAAATGGTCAATCATCATTTAAGGTCAATGGACAAAAGGCCAAACTCTATTTCCCTAGTAGGGATACTGAACCCACTGAAAATATTTTTCTTTTCGATCCCTACTAGGTTTAATTTCCTCTTTTAATTATTTAAGTAATTGTGTGTGTTTTCTTTCTTTGTAGTGATTAATCTCTAGTTTTTTTAAGTGTGACTTTTTACTTTTTAAAATTTTAGTCTAGTTTTCCTTAGTTTGAGTTCCTTTCTAGCTTTAAATTTCTTGCGTGATTTTATTTTGGTGTGTTTTTCTTAAGTTTTTTAAGCCTTATTTGTCTAAGTTTCCTTAAGTTTTTTGGCTAGTTTTCTTCTTAATTCTAAGTTCTTAATTTGCTTATGCTAGGTTGAGTTTACTTTTCTCCTCAAATACCTTTTAGGTTGTTTAATGTGTTTTGGAAGTGCTTTCCTTACGTCTTTTGCTAGTTTTCAATTTAGCCTTTTTACATTTTAGTTTAGCTTTTTTATACGTTTCATCCTCTTGTAGTTTGATCTTGCTTAGTTTTTAGTGTTTTTGATGCTTATCCTTAAGCAATTTAGTTGTATAGTCCTTCAGTCTTTGTTTAGGATCAATTTGGGGTTAATTTGAAGAGGATTTAAGCTAAAAATTTGATTTTAAAAGGATTCTACAAGAGTAAAACAGTGGGGCTAAAATAGGGGTGTCCAACTTGCTTAAACCGTCATTTAAGTCGATTTAGGTAGTTAAATGATGATAGTAAAATGGTGTCATTTAACTCCCCAGACCGTCATTTAAGTTCCTGTTAAATAGTAACGTGATGACGTTTCATCCATAGCCTTCGTCTTCTTCCTCCTTCTCCTCTCTGCACCTCTAATAGCCTCTGCACCCTAAAATCACCTATTCCATCCTCATTTTTCATCCAAAATCAATGTTTTTGGGGTCAAATTGTCGAATTTTCAATGCTCTATTTAATTTTATCCATAAATCATCCAAACAAACATTGAAATAACCCTAAAATCCATAAATTATGAGTCAGGTATTGTTCATCACCGCCTCTGGTTTTTTCCATTTTCCTGGTGTTTTAGGGCTTAGTTTTCAATTATATTAGTAGCATTGGACTCTTTATAAAATTCTTTATCTATTAGTACTAATTATACATCTTAATTTGTTTGTAAAAAAAAAAAGAGAATATTCTGGTGAGGGCAAATTTATATTTATAAAATTTGGCCTATTTTTAGTCTCTAATTGATTTGTTTTATGCACAGTTTAGGCTAAAAATGAGTCCTAGGTAATTCCAAGGCACCTCTAGCTCATGGAAAGGACTTACTTTTGAGGAGTCATGCTTCTTTAATTGAAAAAATGCAGACTAGTTTGAGTGTCACCACCTAATCCAATTTATTACAGTGAGCACTATCCCTTGACGTTGAGTTTGATGTCTCAAGAGCCTTTTGTGCCTTAGGATGGGATCCAATGCTTATTTTAGTTGGCCTATATTATTTGCTATTGGTAAGGGGTTTCTACGCAAATATAAAGGAAAAAGAGGTTGATGATCTTCTTGACATTCATTCTATGGTACGCAGTATACCTATCTTGATTACTAGTGCTTCCATTTCTTCAATTTTAGGTATATCGGATGTAGGCGATGCCCATGATCATCGAGTGGATCAGATTCATGGTGTTAGAGTAGAATTTGATCCCACTTTCATCATTGATGTGGCTCGGGCTAATTTACACTTGATTAAGCCACCAGGTAAGTGCAACTATCCTACCCATTAGCTATCAATTCAAAAAAGGATAATTGTCATATTAGTAGCCTCCAATGTGATTCCCTATGTGAGTGGACTGAATGAAATTATGTTTGATGATACTGAAATTTTACATAAGATGTTGCTTAGTCTGGGAACCATCGAGGGCCAACCCCTAGCTACTTTTGTTTTGTATAGTATTAGGAATATGGTTCGCTCTCGGCATACCCAAGAATTTTTGCTTCCCAAATCTTTTGACTAGGATTTTCTAGGAGGCTGGCATTCCATTTGAGGGCCAAGTAGTAGTGTGGTCAGATAGCTTTTATAATGATTATCTTAGGGTTGAGAGGTAATTCAATGTGGTTTGGGTGCACATTTGGATAATTCTTGAATAATATGTTGTTTACGTTGCTTTTGATGATTGTTCATGTTGTGTAGGATTTTGGTGAATGTTTTAAGGCCCTTTTGGAGCTATAAGAGGTATGGAATGACTTTTGAGACTTAACGTATTATATTATGAAGTTCCACACCAAATTCCAAGGTTATTTGATCATCCATGAAGAGTGCATAAGGGAAAGTTCAAAACAAGCTCAATTGAGCACCATATTTGGTACAAATGACTTGGAGAAGGCATTTGGTGAACTTTTAGAGCTCCAAATGTTATGAAATCTTATAGATGCTAGGAAAATATGTAAGGAATCTACATCTCAAATTTCATGATCATTGCAGGTGTGAAGGAGAAGTTATAGCCAAAAGTCTGGGAAGAGCTGAAAGCTATCAAAGTAGAAGAGGTAAAAGAACAATCTATCCAAAAGTAAAAGGCCACAATCGTTAATGGATTCAACACTCAAATGGTCACAATCGTTGTTCCTATGTCACGATTGTGGATCCCATATTCTAGGGCCAAGATCATTGCTCACATGGAATTAGGAAATATGGCAATTTTTTTAACTCCTTTGGACATATTAAAGGGCATATAACCTTAGAAGCTGCCATCATTCATCAAGAAACTTTCCTTTAAAGTCTTTAAGAGGAGAAAAAAAGATAAATCATCAAGATTTCAAGGAGTTTAACAAATTTCCACATTTTCCAGCTTAAAGGAGTAAGGAGAAGAATGCAAGCTTAACCTTGCCTCTTTTCATTCTTTTCATTAGTATCTTTTTTTATGGAGAATATGATTGTTGTTATTGAGTTCATTTATATTATGAGTGGCTGAAACTTCTTTTAGAAATTAATTTTTGAACTGTTTTGTGAACCTCTTGTTTTTGATTCAATGAAATGTGTGATATTTATTGTATTTTAGCCTTGTAATAAAATGAGAGACTAAGCTTGGAAAATTTATGTTGTGTGTACAATGAGAGTTGGCATTCAATAGAACTATAAATATCAAGTTTATTAATTGATTGAAGAGAGATCTTAATCAATTAATAGATTGCTTATAGGATTGGTTTATAACTAGTTGGGTTTTTAGGAAAGGTTTTGAGAGATCGCAAGACTAATTCTATTTTATTCATCTAGAGAAATTTAGTTACACCTTAAGAGGTGAAGATTAAGGCATTAGGATATCTTAGGCCAAGAATAATTGAATCAATAAACAAAGAGGAAACCAAAATAGGGATAAAAGTGATTCCTAGTTTTTACTCTGATATACTAAAATTCCTACATCTTATTCTTTAATTTGTTTAGTTATTTAACTTTAGTTAATTTTCAGTTCATACCGTTTATTTTTTTTTTCATCAAACTAAAAATAACCTAAATTAAGTGGTGACTAGATCTAATCCTCATGGGATTGATATTGTTATTTTACAATTGTATGACTCGTACACTTAAAATATAGTGTAAAGCTAGTGAGCATTTATATATAAAGTGTTCATTAGGTTTTTGGGGATGTTGTCGAGAATTGGTATTTTAGCATATTTTTTAATTTGGGTGATAAAAGAAGGCTATTCATTTCGATTATTGACTCGCATGAAAATATTAAAAAATGAACATTGTCTCTTTAGTAAAAAAAAAATTGAATACAGTCATGACATAATAAAATAAATGAGTTCAAAGGAGAGTAAAATGAGAGATATGACCTAGGGTATAACAGATTGAATCTACTCAAAAGAATCAATTCATTAATCGAGACATCATATATTCTTAACATATGTATGACAACGTGTTCTCATAATATGCTAGTTACATGAGTTAGTGGACAAGTATAAGAACTACAGAATTTCAATCAAACAATTCTATGATATATGAGTGGGAGATAATAGACACATGTCCATCCATAATTAAATTATACATGTTGTCACTTAACTGTAAAATGGCAGTTAGAAATTTAAATGAAATTATATAAGGGACTCTTTTTGTAAGAATTCAAAAGCTAGTGAAAAGAAAAACATCATCTGATTAGAAATTCTTTCAATAAACGAGGAATCCTCAAAACTTGTGAAAAACAAAAAGCAATTTGTAACTAATTGTTTTTATATGCATATAATCTTTGAATAATCCTAGTATAATCTTTGTGATTATATGTTAAATTTTTAACGTTATTCATACTTAACAATTTTTAAGTATATCGAAAATTTAAAAAACAAAGAGAAAATAAATATACAACTAATTACTTAAGCCTTGTTTGTTATTACTTATTTTTCTTGGTTTCATATTTTTGTTTTAATAATATAGAAACCAACAATAAAAACTTGTCTGTTTTACTTTTATTTATAAATATTATTTATAAATTTGCATAAACATGGACAAGAAACCATAAACGAAAAAATAGAGTTCTTTTTTATGTTTTATAAATACATTTTGTTCTCTCTTATCATCATCTAAACTTGTAATTCTATCTTCTCCTCCTACTTTCTTGCACCTTTTATAAACTAAATAAGTCTTTATTTTTAATAAAATTAATAAACATAAAAACATAAACTATAAACTATAAACTATAAAAAAATAAAAATAATATCAAAGGCCTGTTTAAAAACGAATTATGTGTTCATTAATGTGCAGTAGATTTCATGACATTGAACTTTTGTTATGGGAAAGACTTTTAAACTTCTTATTTTATTAAGAACTATTTCATTGTATGTGAAATGCACGTAAAATGATGCAATAGGTAGTAACATGTAATTAGGGATGTCAAAAATAGACCTGATCTGATAACCCAACCTGCCTGCCCTGAATCATACTCAACCTGACCCGATTTGACAAAAAAAGTTAACGGACCGAACCCAACTTGACCTAAACCTGAATTCAATTTCATATAAATCCGAGATGACCCAAACCCGATCAAACATGAACTCGATTCTACCCGACCCGAACTCGAATGCACCTAAATCCGAATTGACCAGAACTCGTTTTCACTCGAACCCGAATTAACTCAATTTATTAACCCGAATTGATCCAACTTTAATGCAAAAATTGCACTTTAAAAATATAAAAAATTGAAAAAAATTATTTATGGATATAATTAAAATTTAAAATGAGGAAACATTAAATTTAAAATTTTTATTTAAAGTAACAAAAATAATTAAGATGAAACTTGAAATACATCAAAATATATTTGAGAACAAAATTTGTAATTGTTTAATACATCTCTACTTATCAAAATTTTATAT
>JAOXYD010098982.1:0-11783 GCA_028565735.1 Pinacopodium congolense | reverse complement strand
TCATATATTTTAATTCATTTAATTTTATATTTTTATAATTTATATCCAACTTATTATATTTGACATTTTTTAAATTTTTAAATTTAAAAATTTTAAGTTTGAAAATAAAATTATGAATAATAAAACAACGATTATTATTATGAGTAAACCGGCGGTTAAACCATAACCGTAACCGGTTATTTTTAAACCGTAACTAAACCGTAAACTGACAGTTAGGTTAAGGTTTATAGATTTTTATAAGCTGTAACTGGCGGTTTTTGTAACCGTGGTCAGGTCTAGCTTCAAGAGGCAAGAGACTTGTCTAAAATAAAATAAATTAGGTTATATGCATATAAAGGATTGTTAGGACCACGGTTAGAGCCACCACTATAACTCTAGCCGTGGGATTTTTTGCTATGATCACTAAGGCCATGGCTAAAGTCATGGCCATAACTCTAACTGTGATATTTTTACTGTGATGACACAACTAGAGCCATAGTTGCGGCTCTTCTTATAGATTTCTCTACCTTGAAATCATGGGCAAGGCCATGACCGTGATCTTGACTATGGCCTTTTTAGTTTTTTGGTCCTCTCTATCTTCTCTCGATGCATATGCTATTGTTCATTAGTTAGCCATGAAATTGGACATGAAGCTCCCTAACTTAATGCTTGTTCTTCGCAAATTGCTTTCAATTCTGTTTTAACTTAAAAAGTTCATCTACTTAATCTCAAAAGTTCTATAACAATGATCAAACTCCAAAAACATATAAGCAACATCTCTTTAAATAGATTAACTTAACATACACATAAATCACATGAAATTTTCCTTCTAAATAAATATGATCATCATGAAATCATGCCTAAAAGATATATAATTTAGGAGCTATCAATTTCCTTTTTCAATTTGGAAACAAATAAGATGTGTAACTTGTGTCTAAATGAGTTCTTAATAGAAGTTAACTTATTAATTAGAATCTGGTAGCTTAATTATTCCATACACTCCACATGCCCATGCTTAGTTAGAAGTAATTATTTTGCCTTCCTAGTCTATTTTCCTTCTTTAAGTTAGAATTGTCTTATTCAACTTAGTCCTATTAAAATTAATTTCTACTCTAAAAATTTTTAAGCCTCCCCTACTTGCTTGCAAAAGATAAATAATTTTATTTAATTGAGCTTAATTTGCATATAAAAGAGGAAGCTTAAAACCAAAATGTCAACAATTATAATCACGATCAGAATTGGTGCCTGAGGAGACTTATATGATATATTTTTTTCTATAGTTTCCTTACTCCTTGCCTATTTAAAGAGTCTACGTTACTCTTTTGCTTTTGCCATAGTTTCCCTAAGTTCTTTAACTTATGGACCTTCATACTGCCATCATTCCAACATTTTTGTACAAAATTTGCTTGACTATTGTTCTTGTAAAAAGCTATTGTTATCTATATAGACCATCCCTGAAAAGAAACAAAGAGGTTACAATGAGTTATTATCATTCTTTTATAGATGATTATGAATAATTAATGCAAAATAACAAGTATTAAGATACTTGAAATATAAGGTAAAAAAATTTACCCAAATTCTCATATATCATTATATAAAAACAATTCTTGTTCACAATCTTAGTGCTTATCATTAATTATGATAAAAATGATCTTTTATCAAAACTGATACCTCTTAAAGTATACATATTTATACATGACTTAGTGCTTTTTTTAATTGGATTTAAGTATAAATTCATGTGAATGATGTGCATATTGAGTTAAACTCTTCAAATGAGATATTGCTTAACTTTTTTTTAATTATGTTTTATAGGAATTTGGAGAGCCATGGCATGCATATTTCATGCTTAAGGAGATATGGAAGCAATTAGGAAAGAAAGGATATCATGTTGGGAAGTTGCATATCAATGTCATGGCCAATGGACGAATGATGAAGGGTGTATCAAGAGAAAAGCAAGAGAAGCACAAACAAACATCAGTTCAAGTAAAGGAGAATTTGGTGAGCAATTAGATGCACTTATAGAGTTGGAATTGATGTAGAATTAATTTAGGGTGCAGTAAAATCATGTTATTGAGTTTCACACAAAATTTTAAGGCCAAAGGAAGAGTAATGAAGAAGTTATAGTAAAAAGATCAAGAAGAGTTGAAAGCTGGAAAAGTTGTGGGCATTACGGGAAGCATCACGCTTGTGATACTATCTGTGGTATTTCTTGAAGGGTTTCTTACAATCTTGATAGAGGAGTGATAGATCTTAAAGCATACACATTTTAGACATGATTTAGTACTTGTTCTAATTAGTTTTAAGGATTTGAGTTAAAACCTTTGAATAAGATGTTGCTTAGCCATTTTTATGTTTGGATATGTTTTGTAGGAATTTGGTGGGAATTTCAATGCATTTTTGGAACTAGAAGAGGTGTTAAATCACTTTGAGGGCTTAGATCATCATGTTATGAAGTTCCCTACCAAATTTCAAGTTTATATGACAAACCATGAAGAGTTCACAAAGAAAAGAACAAGAGAAACTCAAATAAGCACAAGATTTGGTGTAGGTGACTTGACTGAAGCGTTATATACACTTCTAGAGCTCAATTTGTTATGTAATTGATAAGATTGCAAGAACAATATGTGAAGAAGATCAATACCAAATTTCATGGCAATTTGATTAAGAATGGAGGAGATATTGCAAGAAAAACAAGAGGAGTAGAAAGTTAATGAATCATGGGCATCATCATGCCCATGATGATGCCTGTGATTTTACTCCAATGCAAATCACCGTGATGTTAGCCATGATTAGGACGCCTTCCCCATTTGCAAATAACTAATGTTGGGTTTTTAGGTGATTTACTTACTATAAAACACATTCATTCAGTTTTCAAAGATCATATATCAAGTCCTAGGACATTCTTGAAGGGCTTTTATCCAATATTAAAGGAGAGAAGGCATCCAAAGGCATAAACTCAAGGATTAAGGAAGGATTTCATGTACCAACATTAAGATTTCAAGGATCCAAAGAAGACTCACCATAAGATTCTCTATTTCATTACTTTTTTATGTTTGTTTTCATGATTGAAACAATGTGTAGGAGCTAATCTTTTTATAGGATTTGGATTTTTATGAAATATAGGATGTAGTATTCTTGTTTATCTTGTTTATCTTGTTTTAACTCTTGAGTTCTAGGTTTCTGAATTACATTTATTCATAGATGATAATTACTTTTGATTTAATTGTTATGCGACTGTAAACATTGATTTCGAAGCTTTGATATGTGTATGATTGAGATTAAGAAATTTCTTGTATACATTAAATCATTTCATGAATAAAACATCTTACATGGAGACTTAGAGATAGGCTTACATAAAATGTTTAAGTTAGATGTGAATTTAGTAAAAACAATAGGTTTCATAGAATAGATTAATGCATTTAGTCTATAGAATGGCATAGAGAGAACTTTTCCTAGTTTAATTGATTTGAATATAGTTACATAACTTAAGAAAGAGTGTAATTTAAATTAGGGAATCTTTAATATAACAAATTTGGAATTTGAGTTAAAAAAAGATAAACAATGAGTACATACATATCCTAGAGGGATTAATTACCTGAATCCTACTTTCATCACTGATTATTTCCTCTTATAAGTTTGTTTAGAATTTTATTTTAATTGTTTTGTTTCTCTTACTCACAAATAAATCAATCAACCTTTCACTTTTGATTAACTAGCTAAATTTGGATAGGAATTCATTTGTAATAGAAGTCATTGTGGTTCGACACCTAAACTCATCCTAAATAAATTGCATTCGATATGTACACTTGTCTTTTTGTGTATTGTGATATAGTATAGTGTGTTCTTAGTTATTTCTATTTTAAAACATAAATAGGCACATAACACATCATGGAGGAAGCATCCAAACATATAACTACAAGGATCAAGGAAGGATATCATACATTAAACATCAAGGATTCAAGGATTAAAGACAACTCATCATGAGCTTTCCTATTTCCTTCTTTTTTATGTTTGTTTATGTGATTGAAACAATGTGTAAGAGCTAAATTCTTTATAAGAATTGGGTTTTTATGAACTTTAAGATGTAGTACTCTTATTGTTCTTATTTTAACTTTTTGAATTAGATTTTTTCATAGATATTAATGACTTTGGATTTAATTGTTATGCAAATGTAAAACTTAATTTCAAAACTTTGATTTGTGTATGATTGAGATTAAGAAATTTCTTTTATGCATTGGATCATTTCATGAATGAAACATCTTGCATGAGGATCGAGTGATAGGCTTACATAAGATGTCTAGATTAAGTGTGAAGTTAGCCAAAACAATAGATTTCATTGAACAAATTAATGCATTCAATCAATAGGTTAAGATAGAGAGAACTTTCACCTAGTTTATTGAATTGAATAAAATTTCATAACTTGAGAGAGAGTGTAATTTATATTAGTGAATCTATAGTTTAAAAAATCTAGAATTTGAGTTAAATGAAGATAAACAATGTGTATGAAAACATCTTAGAGAGATTAATTAGTTAAATCTTAACTTCATTTTTTAGTGTTACTTCTTCTGAGTTTGATTAGGCATTTTACTTTTAATTATTTTTTATTCTTTTCATTATCAACCCAATCAATAAACTTATGTTCATTTGATAAGCTAGCTAATGTAAATAGGGATTCATTAGTAACAGTATTTCTTGCGGTTTGACACATAGACTCACCTTAACTATATTGCATTCGATAGGTATACTTGCTTTTTCATGTATTGTAATATTGTTTAGTGTGTTCTTAGTAATTATTTCTTTTAAGACTTAAACACACACACAATATATCAAAAGCCCTATACAATGATTGGAAATTTTAACATTGTCTAAAAATTAAGTTTAATACATTTGAGCCTTTATATTCGTACCTCATATCTCTCAATAATTATGATGATGTCATTATACATATCTTAAGTCCATAAACACAACATCCTTTCTTTAACATGCCTAATCTTTTTTTACTTGTTTAGAGTTCTTGAATACATTTCATTCATTTCTTTTATTTCTTTCTACTTTTAATTATCCACCTTACGGATCTCTTATGGCTTCTCATTGATCCCTTTAAATTCTTGAATACTTTAGTTGCCTATTTTTGAATATGCATTCACTCTTGCTTTTCTTTCTTTTTTTTTTAAACTTCCATTCTAAATGACTTCTTCTAATTCTTGAATCTTTTTTATGATCCCCCTCATCACTTGTCCTCATATCTCTATTATCTCATTGCAACCCTTGATTATCACTTCTTAATTTTTGATTTCCTAAATTTAGTTTATCCTCGTAATTACATGTCCACACATTTTTTTGTTTGATCTCTTTGCTTTATCAATTACTCTATAATTCTCTGCTCCTTTTTCATTTATCTTTCTTTTGGGAGTTCTTTAAAAAATTCTTTTTTTCTCTTAGATTAGCTTACTTGCTCTCTTTTGAATGCTTTTGTCACTAAACTTTTTAGATGTCATTAACAAAAATGTGATTGAAAATTGATTTTATTCAATGGAATTGCCCCTATACCTTATTAAGAAAAAGAGAAAGAAAAGTCTAAAATAATGAACTAAGGGTTCTAAATAGGCAAGGAATTAAACATCCTATTTTATCTACGGTAAACTAAATCTAAAAAGATTTTGAAAATTTGAGGAATTTGTAAAAAAATTGGAGAGTGAATTTAAAACCATGTTAAAGCAATGAAAATAAGATATGTGGATGCTTAAGAGTTTATCATTTTACCTAAGACTTAAAATAAAACAGTTAAATCAAGATTTAAAATTTGAAATTAAAATTAAAGGTTGAGGATGAAGGCTTAAGAGTCTGTGGTTTTTTTTAAAAAGGATCAAAACAAAGTACTTAAAGATGGTTAGACCATGTCATAGGACATTGAGTGAATACAATCTTGAGTTTTGATTGAAAAGATTAATTAAGAGCAAGTTTGGTATCACTTATCGTTTCTGTTTTTAGTTTTTATTTTGTATATATGTATTGGTTTTTGTACTATTTTTATTAGTTACTGTGTTATTTTTTGGGTTTCTGTGTTGTATTAGTATTTTTTTTCAGTTTATGTGCTATTTTTATTGGTTTATATATTTTAAAAATTAAAAAATGAAATTAAAACCAAACATGGCCTAAGTTTATGTGAAAATGTAATTTGAAAGAAATTAGAATAAAAGGATGAAAGAAAATTTTCATAAAATAAAAAAAATGGAGAAAATTTTTTGGAAGGGTAAAAAAAAAAGATCCTTAATTTAAGCTTAATCCATAAATCCCTAAGAATGTAAGTGATGATTATAAAAGTTTCACAAAAAAAAAAGATATTTAAAATAATGATAAAAATTAATGAAAAATATTTTTAATGAATTGGCACGTTATGATAAATTAACCCTATAAAAGTGAAAACAATGTATAATTTTAAGAGAAAATAATATTTTCCTCTAGTTTGTTGAAACCATGCTTTAGAAAAAAAAGTGATGAGTTTTAAGAAAGTTAACTAATTCCCTTTACAAGTATTAATGATCAATAATAATCATAACTAAGGGAAGGAATAAATTATAAAAAAAATAAGCACTTAGCCAGGAGATTAAGATCCTCAGACAAACTGTATTATGCGATATTCATAATAAAATATAATCATTCTCTAAAAAATAAAAAAACAAAACTTAATATTTTAACTGGCTCGACATTCTAAATATTCCCACTGAAGTTGCCATAATCGTTGTGATACAGCGTAATTGATTTAGTGCACAATCTAAATAGAAAGGATAATTTGTGATTGTTTTAAGACTAGTGAATTCACTACCCTACTTATTAAAGAAAAGATATCGATGAGGATCTTAAACCTATTATAGGTGTTGATATTTCAAATAACCTTCTACATCTTTCTAATGGTATTCTCCAGCCAAAGATTTTGTTAGGAGCCTTCCTAATCAAATGTCCTCCTTTTTATTTTCATGAAAGTGGAGCTAATGTTTTACTTGGTAATAACTTTTTACCGTTATTCCCGAAGATACTCTTAAACATCAAATTCATTTTAAGACTCCTTGTAGTCATTGGATTGTGGTTAACCGTCTAAAATATGCCTATAGCCGATCTACTCCTATTCCCTTTATGCCTTGCGCAGCACAGCGTGGTGATATTGGTTTTCAAACTCATCCTATATTAGGCAAAGGTAAACCTTTACTCAAACTTGATACATTTATTGATCATTCATTTCAGCACCTGAAAATGATCAAAGATCATTATGCATTAGTGAAACAAAAGATAAAAAGAAATTATTCCAAAAATCCTTTACAATTTTAGGACAAGAATAAATCTCAAGCTCATTTAGAGATGATTGATAAACAAAAAGTAATTCGTGTCACAGTCATGAGATATAGTATAGAAGATTAGGAAGAATTTAAAAAGCAAATAAATGAGTTGGAAACTCTCAAGATAATTAAGTCTAGTACTTCTCCTCATTCTTCCCCTGCCTTTATGGTTAGAGGACATGCAGAGCAAGTAAGAAATAAGGCAAGAATGGTGGTTAACTATAAAAATTTAAATGATAACACCATATTTGATGGATATTTCTTACCACATAAAGAAACATTGATTAATCTCACAAGAGGAAAAAAGATATTTTCTAAATTTGATTATAAAAGTGGATTTTGGCAAATACGTATGCATCCTGATAGTATAGCATATACTGCTTTTTCTACTCCTCCAAGACATTATGAATGGCTTGTTATGCCTTTTGGATTAAAAAAATGCTCCACAAATTTTTCAGAGAAAAATGGATAATATCTTTAAATCATTTATTTTTATTCATGTTTATGTGGATGATGTCTTGATAGCTAGTTCTTCTGTGCAAGAACATATTAAACATCTTAATATTTTTGCAGATATATGTTTTGAAAATGGTTTAGCTTTATCTGAAAAGAAAGCTAAGATTGGTCATAATATGATAAAATTCCTTAGTATGGAAATTGATGGTAATGGTATTAAATTACAACCTCATATAATGGAAAAAATAAATCAATTCCCTGATCAATTAACAGATAAAAAACAAGTGCAAATTTTTTAAGTGTTCTCAATTATGCATCGGGTTTTATTCAAAATCTAGCTAAGTTAAGACAACCTTTTTAACAACTTTTGAAAAAAGATCAAAGATTTCAATTCACTCCTTATCTTATTGATCAAGTCAAGAAAATAAAATCATTTTGTTTACATCTTCCAAAATTTCATCTACCTTCTGATTAAGATGATTTAATCTTAGAAACTGATGCTTCAGATAATTTATGGAGTGATTTTTGAAAAAGGATTGAATATACTTCTGATCATGAAAAGATAAATGAAGCTCTTTGTAGATATATTTCTGGATCTTTTACAGATACATAGAAATGATATCATATTAATGAAAAAGAGTTACTTGTTGTAGTTAAAAGTTGTCAAAAATTTTATTATTTTTTAATGCCAAAAAGATTTTTATTACGAACAGATAATACACAACTTAAAGCTTTCATCTATAATAGTCTTCCTTCGAAACCTGAATATAAAAGATACATTCGATGGCAAACTTATTTGGTTGAATATACTTTTGACATTGATATTATTAAATCTGAAAAGAATGTTCTTGCAGATTTCCTAACAAGAGATGGATCTTAATCCAAAAGAGCAGATGCAATAGATACTAGCAAAAATGTCGAAAGATATTGATATTTGTGCTGCACAAGTAAAAGAGATAGTGGAAATTGCAAAATTTTCTTTATTAAACAAAGAGATTGCTGGACTTCTCCTCTTTATGGGGAATATTTGGCAGATAAGATTAAACAATTATAATTTTTATGATCAACATCTTAATAGATTGATTATTAGATTTACGATATCAGAAGAAAGTACTTCTAGTACGAACATCTTTACTCCAGATAACCAGAAAAATAAACAGATACAGACTCCTTCCTCTCCTGGATTGTCTACTACACTAGACTAGATATCCCTGCGTCCTGAGACTTCACATTCTCAAACTTCTTAGAAGAAAATTTCAACCATGATTAAGACGTTAGCTCACTAACCAGTTGCTTCTCTCCAAGAAAGACACCTGGCTATTAAAGCCCTTTATGAGTGTGTGAAAGAATTATATTCCTTGCAAAATACCGAAACTTACTATATTGATTTTTCAGGCATCTACCCTCAATTAAATTTCCTTCAAGGAGTAAATCCACGATTAGTTAGAGACTAGTATGATTTTGGTGTCATTAACACCATTTATCTCAGTAATCCTCATTTTCTTGAGTTAGCACTCTTGCCTCACTGGATTATGAAAGGAGTACAAGATTTTTATATGAATAATCCGATAATTACTCTTAATGATTTATTAGTCCTCAAGTTTTTATCTTCAAGACTTGATTTTTTTGAAGAAGAAAGATATGATGCATTTCATTTTATCAACCTCATGAAAACTGATCAGATGTCTATCACAGTGGATACGAAGATAAGAAAACCTTTTGTTAAATATTTTGAGCATGATGTTCACTACATAAGAGGCCTTGTAATGAAGACCTTGCTAATTGGCATGGAAGCTGCATTTAAACGTGAATTCATGACTTATGGTAGCAAAAGCCCATTATCCTCTATTGATCAGTTAACTACCTCTTCCGATATTAATAAAGTAAATTTTGTAGCAGCAGATTCTACTTCTTCCTCATATTCATCTGCAGAAACACCTGTGTTTGCTCCAGATTCCTAAGATCCACATGAATAAGGACGAACAACTTTAAGAAACTCATCAGGTGGAAATGTAGACTCATATGATCAATGTTGTAAAAATCGGACCGGACATCGAACTGGTAAGGGAAGGGGTTAAAGGTTTAGAGGTTCAACCGGCATAAAATCATTATAAAATCGGTATTGAACCGGTATAAACTAATAAGATGTATAAATTATTAATCTATTTTTGTTAATCTTTTACTAAATTATAATATTAAAATATACTATATTAAATTTTTTATTTTTTATTTTTTATTTTAAATAAAAAATAAAAAAATAAAATAAATAATGTCATATAAGAATTAAATAAAAATAAAAAAAATAAAAAAATAAAAAAGGTTAGAAGAGTGGAGTTGAACTAAAAAATTTAAAAAAAGTGAAGAGGAGTAAATTGGGCTGGGTTGGGTTGAAACTGGTCATACCGCAAATTAAACCTAGTCAAACCGGTTAAATCGACTGGTCGAACCGATTAAATCGACCGGTCTAACTCTTAATCTTACGGTTTTTAAAAATAACTAAACCGATAAACCGACCAATTTCGAGTTAATTCGATCAAACCGATCGGTCCGATCCGATTTTTAAAACCATGCATATGAATGGTATGTATCGTTCCTTTTTTATTTTAAGGACAATCTTATTTCATTTTAAATTAATGTAATGTCCTTGTTTTATGCATAAAACGTGATGTCCTCATTCAAAACCAAGATAACTGACCTATAATTTATCAAATTTCCTGATGCAAATTTACTTACTTTGCAGCATTTGTTCTTCAATTTGATGATCTAGAGAAGCAAAAGAAACTTGAGAAAATTCTATTTCATGAAATTTACGGTGAAATTCTCAAAATCAAGGTAATCTCTCATTGAAGTGATTTTGTTCGTCGTAATTTGTGTAATGTGTGGATGTCATCAATAGAAAACTTATTGTGTGCTGCAATGGGCAGTGTGCCTGTGTAGTATTTGATTTTATAATGAGAGATGAAAATTTTAGTACTTTTATCTACTTCTATGAACTTGAATGAGCTATAAATCAAACCAAAAATTCTAATTGCCTTTTCTAATTTTCCGTCAATTGAATTGATTAAGTACAAAGTTATACAGCATGTGTAACAGATGTCCGGAGTGTGAAACTTCAAAATTGAAAAATATTTTGAACTTAATTTTTGCTAGTCCCAAGTTATTATCAATCTAACAACAAATAGTTGTTAAGAGCTATCACTACTGCACAGAGAGTTTTAGACAATAATATACTTAAAATAATTTTAAATTATATTATTAAAAATTAGTATAATATAACAATTTTTAAAATATTACTTTTAATAATACAAAGAAGCATCAATAACAATAGTCTATTATATATTAAAAAAATAATAAAATAAAAATTATTACAATAAAATCTTATATATATAATAATTAAAATTGTTGTTAATGAGAACAATTTTAATTAATAATTAAAGTGTTGTTACTTATTATTTTTAAATAAAAATTTAGAACATTTTTAATAAAAAATTTGGGTATTTTCATTCAAATGTTTAATAATTAAAAGTAGTTAGAAAAAGGAGGAGAAAATATATCTTGATATATCCTCTGCATTTAATGAATGGTTGAATGCTATCTTAAAAAGAGCTAGGATTGTTCTTCTCTGTCGGTGCACCCTGCATTCCCAGCCAGCCATCCCCGCCCTCTTCCGCTGCCCTAATGGTCTGATGATGAGACTGTTGCGTTAATTGACGCTTATCGTGACAAGTGGTACTCTCTCCACGGCAGAAACCTCGACGTCAACCACTGGCAAGAGGTCGCCAGCACCGTAGGTCACCGGTGCCTAGCAGCTTATCTTCCGAAGATCACGGTTCAATGCCAACACAAAATGGAGAAGTTTTGGAGAAGGTACTGAGCTAAGATCCAGCGTGCAAGGTCTATACCCATTATGAGGTATACTTCTAAATACTGGTACTGATAAATTAAGTGGGAACTATCTTTTATGTTTAAAATATAGAATTTGTAACCAAAAACTTTGAAAATCACTAATTTTAA
>JAOXYD010098971.1:0-11783 GCA_028565735.1 Pinacopodium congolense | reverse complement strand
AAAGACTTAAACATTAGTAAGAATAATGTTTTGTCATCATCAAAACACATGATTAGAACCACCTTGGTTCAACAGTAGAGAAACTAACTAAGCACGCTGGAAGCTGTTAAGTCCTCCACATCGATGGCAACTCAGTGGACATGGAAAATTCAAGGACTTTAACTACAATGATCTCTCAAATGTTGTTCAATATTCTTTGCACAGTAGCCTTAACATTATCACCTCCTTTAGCATGCAACCTTTTATTCCATTCCATCCAAATGCAATATACCAACACTCTAAAAGCGACCATGAATAGCTTCTTGTCACCCTCTATTCGAAACCCTATGCCTACACATTAGGGGATTAAGTTAGACCAACTGGAAAAGAGGAACCAATGCAGAAAAGTCTCAATAAGTTGTGCCATAGAGCATTTACATAAATGTAATTAATAAAAAAATATCTAAGTCCTTAGTAGCTTCATGAAAAAATTCACAACCCTATTAGTTATGTGAAATTTGAGACAATCTTTAGTGCCTAGCCTATTCCAGACTGCTAACCAGAAAGTAAAGGCATTGCAGGGGATGAGAGAAGGATCCTAAACCACCTTATACCATATAAGCTTTTCTTTAGGTCCTATAAGAAACCTTTTACAAGAAGACATAGTGAAAATCATAGACTAGTTAGGTATCCACAGGACATTATTTGTAGAATTAGTATCAAGACTATAGGTAGGCATTTTGACCATTAATAAGTTAGCCCCCTAGCTAAGGGTGTTAGTCAAATTAGGAACTGTTTTTCATAAAATCTTGAACTTTGGTATGGAAGGTAATGAAAGATTTGAGAACTTAGAGTTCAGCTACCTTATACAAGGGATCGAGATCATGCCAAAACAATGTATCTCCACCATTGCCTATTTTACGTTTGATAATTAGTTACACAACATCTCTTGTAATGCGGATTTGCTTGGAAGTCCATGAATAGCACAAACTAACGTTGGTACACTAGATGCTCCTGCCTCGTAGATAATAATGATTTCCTTATTTAACCCAAAGACTTTATTTATTAATAGACAATTTCCATAACCTTTTAATTAGAAGAGTCTTCAAGGTAATTTGAGTAAAGGGAATGCCCAACCTTCCGTTTCCTTTAGGCAAACAGGAAAACACACGTCTGACCAGGTTACCTTTAGGAATTTGATCATGCCATCTGATCCATCCTACATGAACTACTTGAATAGTCTGTCAAGTGTCTTCACTACCTCCTTAGGGAAAAAAATGGGAATATCAATAAATATAGAGGTTACTGAGAGTAAAGATGATCAATTGAAGTTTACCCTATATGAGAGTTCCTTACTACACCTATTATGCAATTTCTTATAAACAAATTCAATAAGGGGATAACAATTAAAGTAGGTGAGCTTCCTAGTGGTGACTAGTCCCTTGAGATACTTAAAAGGTAATTGCTAAAGGATACATCCTTTAGAAGTTGCCAAAACTCCCACTTACTCATATGCACCTATTAACAATAAAAAGGAACTCTTCCTAGGGTTAAAAACCAAAATAAACATGGTTTCAAAAGCATGTAAAGTACCAAAATTTAGGTTCATCGAAAAAGGATTATCATCACACAATAATAATAAGTCATTTGCAAAGCGGAGATTAACTAGATCAAGTCTTTCACACTTGTAGTGATATTTAAACCTAGGTTCATTGGATACATTAAGAGATAAGAGTCTATTTAGCACCTCCATACTCTAGACAAATAAGTAAGGTGACAAAAGATCGCCTTATTGTAACCCTCTAGTTGCCTTAAACAATCTAGTTAGCTCCCCATTAGTGTAAGACATAGTGGAAATACATACTTTGATCCAGTGTAAGAATTTAGGTGGAAACACCATAGTGTGCATGACAAAAAGTAGGAACTCCTAATTTAAAGAATTATAACCTTTTGTAAAATCTATTTTTAGGACACAACTCTTGATTCTTGCCCTTGTTTGGTAACTCTAAAAAAGCTCCTAACCAATTAGGATATTGTCCCCAATATTCCTTCTATGATTAAAATTGGTTGGCCTGACCATCTTAGGAAAAATACTCTTCAGTCTATTAGCCAATATTTTAGAGATAATTTTCTATATAACATTACAGTAAGCGATAGGGTGATAATTATTCAAAGAAGAAGGATTAGGTACCTTAGGGACAAGACAAATGTGCAACTTATTTAGCTCGGAAAACTCTTTCACTCTATTAATAAGAAACTCGCCCTTGGTGCTCCAAGTGTTTTGGAAAAATCAGGCATTAAATCCATTAGAGCCTGGAGCTTTGTCATGGTTTATGCAAAATAAGGTGGCCTTTGTCTCCTCCACTGTGATTTCCTTGGTGACATCATTAGAGAACTTAGTAGGAAACACACCTTCCAGTTGACATATTAGATCCTTTAAAATGGATTGAATGTGGGGTGATGAACCTAGGAGGTTACAGTAGAATATGAAAGTAAGGTCCTTCAAGCCCTCTTGGTCATTAATAATAGTCCCACAATCAGTTTTGAGTATAGTTAACATATTCTTTTTCCTCCTTGATAATATGACTTTATGGAAATATTTGGTGTTACCATTACTATCTTTTAACTAAACGGCTCAGGACTTATGTTTGATTTAAGAATAATGGTTATTTAGAGTATCAAAATAGTTCCTCAAAGCAGTCATTCCCTGTTGTCTAAGAGTTCGATCAAAAGGGTGCAGAGCTAGCTGATTCTGACAGCACAGAAGGGTAGCATACATTACATTTTTCTCTTCTATTAAGGTATTGGAGGAGAATTTCTAGAGTAGTTTAAATTTAGCCTTAATAGATTTAAGTTTCTGTGAATAAATGAAGGCCTAAGTACCATCTATAATGATATTTAAGCCTTTAGCCATAGCATCCTAGAACCTAGTATGGTTAAGGAAAGAGTTAAAAAACTTTAAGGGAGCTCATCTCCTGCATTCCCCCGCTCTAATATTAATAAGGATGGAGAGTGGTTAGATATGGTAGGTTTGCCAAAATTTGCATAGCTAAAGGGAGAGCCAACAAGCCAAGAATAATTCACTAGGCATCTATCAAGTTTCTTTTAGATAAAATAATCACCTGTTATTTGTTACTTCATGTAAACACAACTCCAATGTGTTGTAAATCCAACAACTCAAGACCACATGTAAGTTTGTGCAATTCCTCATTTCTATGGTTTCTTGGTCTCAATATGCCCTTTGAACCTCATCGGAGCCAAGAGTGTAATTAAAGCCAGTCCCACCAAATCCTCCCAAAGCTACTTCCATTAGAACTCTAGATTCCCTGCATAAACAACTATAATAGATAAAAGGGGCATGCATCTATAAAAACCAAGTACTGTAGTGGATATATTGATAAGTAATGCCAATCAAGAAGTTCCAAAACTAAAGGATTGGATAAAATCACAACATAACTATTTTAGTGAACACCATAATTACATAAGGTAACCGAACCCAAAAGGTCTCTTTTTATTTTTAATTCATTCAATTCAACAAAAGTAGGTCCAGCAAAAGCTAATAAATCCCTGATAGCTTGTTGTTTTTTGGGATTATTCAATCTTCTAACATTCCAAATGGCAACATTTATAGAGAAGGTGAGGTATTTAGTTTCTTTCTCCATGCCTTCTTGACAATTCTAATTCTAGTTTCAACAACAATAATAATACATGAAGGATTTGCCGATAATGCATCAGAGCTGGTATCTTATGTCCCAAAAGCCGCAGATTCCTTTGACAGTAGGGGTTGAGACAGTTCCTTGGGTGATGTATGTTAGAGAAGGTCCTGGTATACATTAATCAAGGGCTCCTGTTGAACCTCCATCTCCTTAAGTACTAGGTTGCTATGGGATTTGACATCCTAAATTCCTTTAACTCCACAAGTGCTAGACAATGCTAAATCCTAAAGGTGGTTAGGGGTAATCGTGCTATTACAAAAGGGGATACCATTATCCTCTGGCAAGGTCACTAGCATATCCATTTGGGGTAGAGCTTTATCTATATAAATAGTAGGATTTTCATAAGAGGACACATATTTTCAATCGGAGCAGGACCGACATTAGGAGTCAATAAGCTGGGATCCAAATCATGACTCAGTTAAGCATTTACAAAAGTAGAGCCACTAACCAAGGAAGGGTTTAATTCATTATTTAAGACCTAACCAAACACAAGGCCTATGTTAGTAGCCCCCATAGCTTGTTTCTTTGGCTGCTAAACTTTTCTTAGGTTTTTATTCCTAGGATTCTAAACATAGGTAAAAGTAAGACAGTCTTTCACCAAGTTACCTTCACTGTCCATCCTACTAAATAGAATGGAGTCAGGGAAATCGTTGGTGATGTCCATTTGAATATAAACCCTAGCAAACCCAATCCTTTTTAGATTTTTCATATCTCCATTGAAGCATAAAGGTCTCTTAAAGGCACTCGTGAGATAGCTTAATCCATCAAAGGTCTAATATTCTATTGGAACCATAACTTAATCCCTTCGAGGTTTAATATTCAAGTGGGACCTTGTGAAAATCCACCTAGATGGGCAAATGCTTTAGTGTTGCCTTATTTAAGGACAATAGTGGATGCCATTATTGGGTTATTAGAGGTTGGCCTTGGATATGCCAAGGTCCAAGTAACAGGATTCGTTCAACCTTCTCCTTAAAAGTAAATGTGAACATAAAGAAATCATCCTTATTAATTAGGACAGTCTCAAATTCAAGTTTTTTCTAGTTGTTCATAGCCCTATGATGAACTTAAGGGAAGGAAAACCGCTTCTTAAGGAAGCTATCAATAATGTTTCTCAGCTCCCATCTGGAGAGTCTCCTTAGGTAGGGTGACAATGCTATCATAAAAACAAATAAAACACATACGGCTAAAAGTTTAAGGGTCCCTGACCACTCTCTTCTAAGCTCTAGTAGTAATGGGACGATTCTCGGGAGGTAAGGAAGGATTAAAATGTGACAAGTGAGGAAAATAGTTTGAAAATAAAGATTAAGAGAAGTTGAAGTTGCCATTAGAATGACGACAGGAAAAGGTTGGGCGAGTAAAGAAGGAAAAAAAAGAGAGGGAAGGAAAGTAAAGTGAGGTAGAGAGAAGGGGGACCTCTCACTCTAACCTATTTTTAATGATTTATTATAATATTATAGTCTACAGGTTTTTATTTTATATAAAGAAGCTAAGTAGTTTCTAATTAGCTTAAGTTTTTTCAACCTATAGGTTTTTTATTATAAGACCCTGAACCTCATTATTTTGAAATGTTTTCTAAGTATAAATATATGATGATGAATCAAGTAATTAAATGAATTCAGATGACCTTATAAGAAGTTCCAATGGAATCGTAGCTTCCAAATTAATAAAATAAGTTTTAAAAAATTCATAACCGAGATTCGATTAGCTTGACCCTAGTGTCATTGGACAATCCCAATATCTTATATACATGTATAGATATATATATAAGCACAAAAGACATGTATAAGTATGTATATACTATATCATATGTAAGATGTTGATAGGATGTCATAAAGTGATGCATTAATCGATGCCATGTGTAAGATGATGATAGGATGGCATAAAGTGGACATTAAATGGATATTTTATACACTAATGAAGAGAAAAAGAAGAAGACCTCGTAGACTTCTCCAAAACCAAGCAAAAATCCATTTTTTTCCTCTTTTTCTCTCCACCTACGGCTAGATAAGGAAGCAAGGGTGAATTAAGTGCTTAAGCTCTCTTTTTCTCTCTATTTTCGTTTATATTAAAGCAAGAAGCATGAAGTTAGGTTTGGATGATTTTGTTGATTCCCTTTCTCTCATCTCTCATGTTTTTCCATCTCCCCCACCATAGTTCCTACATCATCTTCAATCAAAGGTGAAGTAAGGTTAGTCACTTGTTCTCATAAACTAGTGAAGCTTAAAGATGATTGTATGCTTTGCTTAATGGTTTGTAAGATTAGGAGTGGGTAAACTCATTAGCTAGAAGGATTCTGTTGAACTATGTCTAGTTATTTGGCTATATCTTGAGTTATAGATGTCCAAATTGAGTGATGTTTAGAGCATATGAAACTAGACACATATAGCTATAAGGTTTTTTAAAGAATGCAATTTTTTTTTTTTGGCTCTAAGAGGTTCAAAATCTGATTTGAAAGGAGTTCCAAAATTCTACCCTTGATTGTGTACAGTCTGTACAGTTTGTAATGTTTGGAGTATAACCCTCATATTTCTAACCCTTTTTATGTAATCTTGGTGTTATTATATAGTTACGACAATGGGAAACATTTGGTTAGAAGACAAGTTTGCCTAAAATCCTAACATACTAGGTCAAAATGGCTACGCAAACCTGATCTGAAATTCTGTCAAGTTCTCCTTGTTTTAACCCTTGTTTTAATGGTATAAGCCCTCTGGACTGGTATCCGTCTTTTAGTAATATCATGACCTAGAGACATTTAAATAAGATGATCTTAGGCTCATTGGAAAATAGACACGTATGGCTAGAATTGTTATGAGGATGTGGAGTTTAATTCTATCTCTAAGCAATTCAAATTATGGCTTGAAGTTGATTATGGAAATTATGTCCCTATTGTGACTAATATGTAGTAAATTGGGTATATCTCTCAAAATCCTACACCAATTTGCATAAACTTTGAGGCTTGAGAAAGATAAGACATGTAGGGACAAATTTCTAGAAGAGCTCATGACAAAAAAATCATAGGATCTATTTCTAATCGGTGAAGTAAATTTGTTATGAAATCTGTCCTACATATGATGATGTGCTTGTGTAATGTTCTGTTATAGTAGCTGGAAATTTAAGGAAAGAAGTCCCATATACATTGATTAAAATGTTTACTTATGGCGATATTTGTCATGTTATTAGGATCTTCCTAAGGAAGAGATATTTCCATAAAGGATAGGCACCAAACGTCAAGAGTTTGAAGACGAAACGAGAATCGTGAGTATACCTTTAAACTAGTTTCTGAAAAGTGAATGGGCTCTAAATTGACTTTATTAATTAAAGTTATGAATGTTTTAAAGATGAGATGTGCTATGAATACTTTAAGGATTTTTATTGTGAATTTTTATGCATGCTATGAATTGGGTTGAATTTGAACAAGTTATATATGATTCAGTTTTCAAGTTTCATTGTCTTGATAAAAAAGGATTTGGCTTTGATTGACTTTGATTTTGATTTGTGTTTAATTGCTTGATAGAATTGACAGGGAAATCACGATTCCTATATATTGAATTTGGGAAATACGCCCTACCCATTATGTACAGAATGATACTAGTGTATAGCGGTCACAATTATGTTAAATTGAGGCGAACCCATATGTTAGATGATTTAATTTTAGCCTATGGTACGCCGAGAGGATATATGCCTATATTATTACCGATTAAAGTATATCCTAATCTGCATGGCAGTGTCGGGGGGCATCTGTCACTAATCTGGGTGGGTTGAGTTGTTAGTATGTCCATTGTGTCGCCCTCTGCACATATGGAGTATATATTATGCTGCACTGTTACAAATGAGGTCGTAACCATATTATCATTGGTGCGAGCATCGTTATGAGTAAGTTCATAACAATTGGTACATGTTTCATAATTAATTTGCAGGCAAGGGAAAGCGATGTACATTGCGATTTGTGGCTATTAAACCTAAGGGTACCATATGGCCAAGAAAGGTGAACAATTTATAAAGAAAGTTTCTAAATGTGTTTTTAAGGAATGAGATTTCAAATTGATGTATGGTTGTTTTAAATACACAAAAGGTTAAAATTTTATACATGTTTTAGACAAATGCATATTACTCACTGAGCTCGTTTAACTCACTTTTTCTCCTGTTTTCAAATAACTTCCCAGGTGCTCACTCAGAGGCTCAAGTAGCCAAGACTCCACCACACGTGTAGCTGTCTTCATCAAGTGTTGCTGTGTAGGTAACTTTTGCATTGTGCATATTGTATTTAATGTCTTATATGTATAAGATTTTTGTAAAAAAATTATTACTGAATCCTTTTAAATGAATGCATGGTTTATATAAACTTTTAGTAATCAATGTTTATGGGTGTCAATGAATGCTTTGAACTCTTGATGTTACTTTTAAGTGGACTTAAATATCCTAAGTTGTAGTAAAGTATGTGTATGGTGAATATAGAAGTGTTATAAATTGTTTGGATGGTCATGTAAATTTTTGATTTTGGAAAAATACAGCTATTGTGCTATCAAAATTTTTTAAGAATTACAAATACTTGCTAAAACGTCACTACTTATGTTTAATGAAATACAAGTCAAGTCATGTTAAAGATAGTGGGAATGAGGCTTAGCTTCATGGAGACATTCCTAATGTGATTAAGATAATCGACTAGAGGGTTTTTATGGAGTGCTAGGCAGGTTGCCTAGTCCAATAGGACGGGGTCCTATCAGGATTTTTGTTTTATGACAGTAGCTAAGGAGACTTCTTTTAAACTTAAGGCTTTTCAGCCTACAAGTTTTATTTTAGAAAGTTAATTTTATTTGAATCAAATATGTTCAATTTTATTGAAAACTACTTATTATAAAAAGAATAAATATAAAATTTAATACTTCTTTTCTAATGAAAATACTTACTTACATGAGTTCTATTCTAAATTCAAAGCACTTTAAAGCCATCTAGCCTCTCAAGGTCTCAAGGTTATAACTTCTAGGCCTAATTATATCTTTAATCGATATAGCCTGACTAATTAGGTGCAAACTTTCCCTGAGAATTCTGCTTTCTAAAAGATTATGATTTTCATAAAACTAAGTCACCACTTTGAAGATTTTTACATCTTGTCTTTTAGAAGTTTAATTGTCTAACATTTTGTTGGTTTGCTGCATCTTTTATAACTATAAGATCCCTACATTTTTCAATTAAATCTAATTTTGAACATAACTTATCATCATTACCTATAGATTATAAGCCTATATCCTTAAACTTGGTAATTTTAACTCAATTGAAATTAAGACTTTTACCACAGAGGCTAGGTTGAAGAATGAATATGTGATTTTGAGGTCGTTTGGTATTTTTTGTATACATCTTATCAACCTGAGTACCTTTTGGCATATTTAACCTTGATATTTAAATCCTTGCATTAAGATCATATTTGTAACCTCGACTGATTTATTGGCTTGTAAACATGCAATATATGTGAAACAATGCTTAATTTTCACTTATTAGAAAAACTATTTGAATGCTCTACAATCTATTTAGGTGCCATTATTTGTAATGATTACTAAATGGACTCCATGCCTATGATTTTTCAAAGAAGCCTTTAAGTGCTTTATTTTTCCTATTCGCCAATGGCTCACTTCCACTTATCTTATGAAATAATTAACTACGATCGAATGAATTTGAGTTGTCTTATAATGGGTAGAAGTGATCCAAAGACATTTATTCCCTATTGAGTAAAGGAAATCGTGTTAGATACCATTGTATAATCGACTAAGGTAAATGATGTAATTTGGAATACCTTAACACTTGTCATATCTTTTTACGAATTCATGAACATCTTTGCAAATTATGGGCCAAAAATACCCCTTCTTTAAGATCTTGTTTATCAAGGATGATCCTCCTTGATATGTTCCACATACTCCATTTATTCCTATAAATATTTATCATACTTCCATTTTTGGACTACATCTTAGATATGGTAGGGTAAATGATCCTAAAGAGTTGACTCACTATAATTGAATACCTTCAAGCATGTGTTAAGAGATTTTTCATCTGCTTCCAATTGTTTGAAAATTTCCCTTTATGTAAAAATGTTTTGATTGGATACGTCTAACTCATTTCATTTTCTTGAATAGTATCTACCTGATTCATTTAGGTTGACATTGGCTCCATTTATTTTTCATAAAATTTCTTACGGCATGGCATCTCTTTTGGCTCCTACTTTGGATAGATAATTATCATTGCATTTTTTATTGAGGTATCAACTCAATATTTGTGTTTGTGTTGTCTTTCATCTACTTAAACTTCCCTTTATATTGTTTGAGATTGTCTTCCTTTACTTGATAGGTGATATTGAGCTAATTTACTATAATTTATAAGTCTAGCCTATTATTTATGGACCTAATATATAGTTCGCATGCTAATTTCAATCTAAGTAATAATGACTTATACTTTACCTTAATATTGGATGTTTTAAATTAATGTTCAGCTATATATTATACTATCATTCCCATTTTAACTTTCAAATATATTCCTCTGTTACTACCTTTGACATTTTAAAGGCCTATTGACATTTTAAATACAAAATCTATTAGAAATTGTGAATTTAAAACATTTTTTTAGATCTATCTGATGTCAAATTCTCTAAGCTCAATTGACCCCTTTATAAGTCTCCCTGTTATGTCTAATTTCTAAAGTACTTACATTAATGAGAGATTTTTGCACACATTAATGATGTATGCTTAAAAGCATAAGCTTAATTTTCTCATGTTGACGAGTATTGCAAAAGTTTCCTTCTCTAATTCTGGAAACTTTAACTTTCTTCCTTATAATATCTTAGTTAAATAGCATATCAACTTTTGATTATTCTCTTCCTTATTGAACAAAACATAATTGAAGCTCCATTTGAAATAATTATGCAAATGCTAATAATCCCCTTGTCTTAGTTTGATAATAATGATAGACTGGTCAAGTAATCCTTTAATTGCTCAGAAGCCTACTGATACTCTTTGATCCACTAAAATATTTTTAGCTTCTACAGTAGCTTATCAATTAATCTTGATAGGAACCTTGATAAGCTCACTACATAAGCGATTATATAGGTTTAGAAAGAGTTCTGTAAATTTTGAAGTTTTTAAAAAATAAAGTTAGATGTAAAATAAATACTAGCAAGCTAAAGTATATCGTTAAACACCTAGGAACTTATGATTTAACCTAAGGATTAAAAATAAAATACCCAAAGTAATATATAAGGATTAATATAAAATTTTTAAGACATGTAACTGAATGCCTAAGAATTTGTAGGTTGATCTAAGGTTTAAAAATAGAACACTTGAACTTTAATTTTAAAAAACTCATTAATTTAAATAATATTTGAACAAAAAAATAATAAAAGACAATGAAAAAGATTAAATTAAACTAACCAATTCAATCCAGTTTATTAAAAACCCACCAATTAGTCAGTTAAGGTTTCATATAAAAACTTGTGAAAGCTAAGGCCTTGTTTAGTTGGACTTTTGTTCTTTGTTTTCATTTCCTGTTTTTCTAGACATAGAAACAAAAAACAAAACAACACAAAAACTCATAAAAACAACACACTAATATAGTATAAAAACCAAAAAAAGACAACAAAGAAACCGAAAAAACATACAGAAACCAATACGAAATTACAAAAACCACAATAAAAAACTACAACTAACAACCTAACTAAACATTAAAATGGCTTGTTAAGACGAAATTGAATGATTTAACTAGTTTTAGTAAACTAACTAAAGGAAAATTTTTATTTTTGTGGGCTTCTTCTTCTTCACTACCTATCATCTTTTGTATTCAGTTATTGACTAAATTTTGTTCATGTCTATATCCATCTCTCTCTCTCTCTCTCTCTCTCTCTCTCTCTCCCCCAACAATAGATTCTCTAACTATATATTCCATCTTCATTATTTCCCTCTCCTTGATTCTCTAGCCACATATTCATTATTTTTAATTAGGAGAAAACTAGATGGCTATCTACTAATGACCATTCCCTCTCCTTGATTCTCTAGCCACATATTCATTATTTTTAATTAGGAGAAAACTAGATGGCTATCTACTAATGAC
>JAOXYD010098960.1:0-11783 GCA_028565735.1 Pinacopodium congolense | reverse complement strand
AAAAAGTGCTCTTGATATTGCTTAAGATACAGGTATAGGAGGTGCCAAAGTTGTTTCCCCACCCTTACCCAAAAATTGTAAGTTTTATGATGCTTCTTCTCCTTTACTTATTGATCCTAATAGATATAAGAGGCTGATTGGTAGGTTGCTTTATTTGGGATTTAATATAACAGATTTAACTCATGCCACACAATAGTTAAGTTAGTATGTGTTTGATTCTAATGAATTAAATTGGACAACTTCTATACATGTAGTTAAATATTTAAAACAGTCTCCTTTTAAAGGATTATTCTATCCTATTTCTAATCACTTTAATCTGAAGGCTTTTTACAATGTTGATTGGGCCTCTTTTGTTATTATAAGGAGATCAATGATGGGTTTTTGTATCTTTCTGGGTAATGTTTCACTTTTATAGAAATATTTAAGTCAATTTTAAAATATTTTTAAAACATTTTAAATGTTATCACTTTTTAAAATATTTTTTATCCGTTAGATTTTTTTTACAAATTTTATAAAATATCATTAGATATTAAAAATGTATAAATTTTTTAAATCTTTTAAAAGGTAAAAGGTATCACATTTAAATGCTTAAAAATTTTTAAAATTTTTTATTTCTATTTCTAATAACTAAGATATCTCAACATTTAAATGTGATACCTTTTACATTTTAAATGCTTTAAAATTTTATACATTTTAAATATCTAATAATATTTTATAAAATTTATATAAAAGAATCTAATGTATAAAAAAATTTTAAAATTAATTATTTTTAAAATTATTTTTTAAAATTATTTTATAATTGATAACATTTAAAATTATTTTTAAAAAAATTCTAAAATTGACTAAAATCTAACTATTTTATTAAATTATAAAATTATATTGAACACTAAAATTAAATTTAAGGATTCACATACACATAATTTTTTTAAATAGGGTCTCACATATTATAATTTAAATTTGTTTCATTTTTAACCAAATAGGTTTTTATTTTTAATTTTATTATTATAAATGTCAACCAAATATGTTTTATTTTTCTAATAAAAATAGAAATGAAAATTTACAACAAAAAAGAAGAAGTATCTAAATCCTTCTTAAATAGTTAGCGAATAAAGTAGGTTTTTATTATATATTTTTATTTAATTTAATTTTTATCTACTCTTAACATATATTTTTTAAAATATATATTTATTTATATATAGACAAAAAGCATTACAATAATTTTTACATGCGACATCATATTTAAATTATAGTATGTGAAATTACATATTGATTTTTTTAGTTGAAAAAATTATAGTAGGTTATTTACTTATATCGTATCATTTTTAGTTAGACTTTAATAAGTAAAGTTTAATATAGAAATATCTAACGATAAGTTAAATGATCGTTTGATGCCTAACAAAACTCTATAAATATATGCATGATAGCTAAATATTTAGATAGATATATAATTTTTAATTTGTTAAATGCTTTTCTAAACTTTTATTTTCAACTAATTATTCTTTTAGCTTTTAAAATAAAGAACAATATTTTTATAAAACTTTTATCTTTAGATCAAAATATGTTTTAAGCTAAAATCCATATACAGTGGTAGGTGAACTCATAAAAGTAGTTAATTGAATCACATGTTGAAATATGGCATATATTAAAAATAAACATAAAAGAAATTCTAAAATTTTTAAGCAATAAAATGTGATACCTTTTACCTTTTAAATGCTTTAAAAATTTTATACATTTTTTATATCTAATGATATTTTATAAAATTTACACAAAAGAATCTAATGTGTCAAAAAAAAATTAAAAGTGATATTTTTTAAAATATTTTAAAATTGACTAAAATCTAACTATTATATTAAATTTTAAAATTATATTAAACTCTTAAATTAAATTTAAGGGTTAGTTGGAAAAGAATCTAATGCATACACTTTAAAATTGTATAAATAAAAATAAAAAATTTATAATTTTTTAAAACATTTAAAAGGTAAAAGGTATCCCAATATTATTTTTAATATAAATATTATAAATATAAATATATATTTTAGAAAAAATTACATTATGATCCATATAGTTTATTTAAATTTCACGTTACTTCCTTTAACTTTAAAAATATTACACGCATCCCTTAAACTTTAAAAAATTTCATTATACCCCCTTTACCACGTCATATGTCACGTCACATGTCATGTCAATATGTCTTCCATGTTTCACGTTGTCTTGATTTCCTATGTTACCTGTTACGTCATCGCTGTTAATGAACTCCACTTTTTTTAACAGCAGGGATTTATAAAAATTATATTAAATTAAAGGGAATCTGGTGTAATTTTAGAACCATAAGAAATAATACGAAGAGTCAAGGTGAAATTGACTCATTAATTAATCAGTTTGATTAACATATGACAGGAATTCGTCGCTTAACATCGCCAATCCTACTCTCCCTAAAGTATCCATTTAGTAATGTGGAGATAAAAATAGGCTTTATAGAAAAAGTCAAGTGCGTAACAGTGATAGTGACTGTAAGATTATAAAAAAATGAAACATGTTGAAAAATATGCTTTCTGATCAAATAAATGCAAGCCAGGAGTTGTGTCCTCTGGTTCTTTCCAAGATTTCCGTCTCTTCGTTCCATGTATAATTTACTCTTTTTCTAATCTACCATGCATGACTGTGGAAAAAGGCATTGCCAATTCACTAGCTTAGTGGCTCTTCAATGCTGACGCACTCTAATTAAGGACTTGAACAATTTTATATTCATCCTAGGCAAATTAAGCTTAAAAAACATGTGACGGTCTTACTAGAAATTAAGTATTGAAGTTAACAATCGAATCTTCTGGTCAAGGCTATATGTCCAACCAGGCAGAGTGGAACGAGAATAACTGGCCTCAGGGCGAAGGAGACATGTATGAATATGCAAGCCTAATTAATCTTCTAATATTTAAAAGACCATAGTCATAGATCATTTAATCATCTAAAAATCTAATTAAGATGGCTAATTAAAAAAGATTAAATTAAATACTTTAATTAAGTAAAAATCTTTCAATCAAATAAGACCCATAAAATCCTAACCCTGCATAAACAAATTAACCACACATATTCAACAATAAAAGAAAGAACATAATAAGAAAACACACATTTATTGATGAAAAACAAGGGTCAATATAAAATAAAAAAGAAAGATAAATGAATACAACCAAAATTGATCTTTTTCGTTAGAATCCTACTCTTCAATCTACCTGGAATGCTCTTAAAGGCTCTAATCCACTTTCTTAATGCAAAGAAATAACAAAAGGAAAGAAAACTTAAACTAAACCCTAACTAAGAATTAAAAAACGTCACTTCCTAAACTACTATGTGTTTCTCTTCTTTCAATCATCAAATCTGCCTCTTTTTCTATGTTTTTAAGCTCCTTTTATATTTCCTAGGAGACCATTAGGGTTTTGGGGATGTTTTGAGCTTAATTTGGTCATGTTTACCCTTAAAGATCCTTAAAATGACGTCGTTTTGTTTAATTCCCAAAAATTGACAACTTTTTATCCTCTTCGCTATTTCTTCTTTAACTCCTTCTATACAATTCCAATGGGTATGAAATTAAGTATGTAGACTCTTCACATGATATTCTAGAATCCTGTAAAAGTTCGCAGCATTTGGAGCTCTAGAAGCTTACATAATGCCTTCCTCAATTCAGTTGTATCAAATCTGGAGCTCAATTAAGCTTATCTTATTCTTTACTTTGAACACTCCTTATAACTTGTCAATTAACCTTGGAATTTGGTGCGAAACTTCATAACATGGTTCTCTAAGTCCTAAAATTGATTCCATGCCTCTTCTAGTTTCAAAGGCACCTCAAAATAATCACGAAATTGCTTCCATTTGAGTTTTTGGCTCCTTTTTTATTCTAACCAATCCAATTAAATCCAAATAGCTTTGAACTTGTAGTATAATCAAAAGAATACATAAATAGGATAATTTTATAGATATTTAGGAGTAAAAATATAGTAAAAATGGTATAAAAACTAATATAAATCACTTATAACAACACCCCACACACTTAAAATGTTACTTGTCCTCAAACAACTGACTCAAGCACTCAAAAGAACTTCTTCTAAGAATGATTAAAGGTTAACTGAACATCTCAACATAACACACACAATCAAATACAACCAATATCATCTATTTCGAAATTAATCATAGATTAGAACATATGGTCATTATACATAGTAAAATTAATTCCTTAAGCATAATACTAAATATCAAGAAGCTCAAAAGATCATTATGCAAACCTATCATAGATTGATCATTTAGTTTAAATCCTTATTTCACTCATTCAACCCTGAAAGATTGTTTAAAAGTGATATGCAACCAATCATTCACATCGAATCACAATTTTACTCAATTTACCTCACACCTTCTTCAAACTTTAACTCAAATAACAAAAATCAGTTATATATATATAATGAACATAGATATAACAAAAAAAAGTCTAAACACTTTTGTGATCGAGAATTTTAGGCTTGGTTGGGAGGTCACCTAGTCTTTTTACACAAAAGTAAACACTTTGTCATGAACACCCCTAGTTACTCATCCAAGCCACCTTACACTAACTGGTTACTAACACTACTCATTAACTTTGATTTTTTTATGGTACAATGCCAGTGGAGTGAATTATTGCTCATATATTTAATTTTTTTAGCAAAAGATGCATTCTGCACATAGAATATCATAATGATCATCAAGTATCCATTTTCTAAAGTCATGATGCAAACTAAATGTCCTTGTTCAAAGATATTCACAACTAGTTATATAGACTTTTAAATTCACTTAAATAATTTAATTCATTGTTTATATCTTAAATTCTATTCCAAGTGCACACAAAAATCCAGATAAAACTTCTTTCAACTTAGTATTATGAAAAAGGAACCAATTCCACCAAGTATTCACAGCCATAATTAAAAAAAGCTATAATCAAACAAGAATTAGTCCATACTATCTATACTAATCACATGCATTACATCAAGATATAGCGGTTAACATTAACCAAACTTAGCATGATTTTCAATATAATTTCCAAGTTAGCTACAAACAAACTTGCAATAATCCAAGTGTGTCACTTACATATATAATCTCTCCTTTTTCCCCCTACACTTAATTTGAACATTGTCTTTAATGTTTATATAGTCAAGATAAAGCACAAGGAAAGGGATAATAAGGAAACTTCCCCGAATGTGAAACATTATTACTCTTCAATCATCCATGCTAACTAAGAAGGGATAAACCCAACCATGAAAGAGAGTTAAAAGTAAAAAGATAACCAAAATTGCAAACTAAATTGAAATAACAGAAATTAAATCTATGGTCCTACTAAAAAACAAAAACTCAAATTTAAATGGTTGGGTTACCTCCTAACAAGCGTTTCTTTATGGTCATTTAGCTAGACCTTAAGGTTAGAGAATAATTATTCTCTTCCTAAATCCATACCTTTAGCCGAAATCTTCATATCCAGGATGACTTACTAAAAATGATTAAGCCTTTACACCTACTACCCGTCTGCTCTCCATACCTCCAGTTGGTTGTAAAAGGTACCTTAGAAAAGGATTTGGCATCTAGTTTCCTACAAGTAATCAAAAACTGTGATACCAATAAAGTTAATGAACAAAGATACCTTTTCATCATTAAAGCCCACAACATCAATAGCTTCTTCTTATTTCTTGACTGACTAGCAAATTAGCTCCTCATTGAGTGTATTTTTTTTAACTTGCTCACTTGGTTCCACTTCTGTAATGATAGGCATACCTTCTTCCTCATATCCACTAAACCCAATCATCTGCCCCCTATGTGTTACCAAACTTTAAACTGATGATGTAATACTCCTTATATGAGCCTTTATAACTTGATGCCTAACCTTATTTGCATATATGAATTTACTAATCTATGTTTCCAACCTTGACCCCTTTTCTTGTTGAATTAATTTCTCCACTTATGGTGCCAAGTTCAAAGTAGAGACCTTTGCACTCTCAAACCGAGACTTAAATGTGAATATAAGCTTCTTTGATGTGGAGTTGGCATTTATTCATAACTCCTATAGCCTTAATTCTTCGCCTTGCTATTGATAATAACTCTGTTGAGTTAGCTCAAAGTAATCCTGATCACTTTAGAAATAACTTGGATGATGCACCCCATTATATTTGTAGATGTTACTCTCTTGGTGCCTATAAGTCATCCACTCTGCTCTTCTTCCATCGACTGAAGACAAATGGCCATCGTACCACTAGTAGTTTTGATAGACTTGCTTATCCATATTGACACCTACCTAAAATCACAAAGAAGGCAACCATATGTATGATCTGAAATCTAAACAAATAAAAGGAAATACCAAAGAAAGAAAACAAAAGCAAAAAAATAATGTTTAGATTAATCAACACTAATATCCCTAGCAGTAATAACTAGATTCAGAGCAACGAAGCCAAAAACTTGTTGCGATCTAATTAAACTTTAATTTTGAATCAATATAAACCTAGACCAACTAAAGGAAGTGCACCTTATCAACAAGTAATATAAAACAGTAAGAAACCGAGCATCGTCTCCCTAAGAATCTGAGTATAATACTAAGTCAATTAATGTTAATCATTTAAATGAATCCAAGTTGATTAATTAATAAAGAAACTATAAAGGAATTAACTAAAATAAAAAGAAATAATATTGAATCTAAATATGAGCTAATAAATTAGGAGTTTAACAAATGATAAATAATTAGTTAGGGCTTCGAATTTCAATGAACTAACCAAATAAGAAACAATTCATTAGATAGATTTAATGCATCATCACGAAAATAAGATATAACCATTGGTCATGGAAAGACCTTTTTCTTTTAAACTAAATTCATCTATTTGGTCTAATAAACAAATTAAAAGAAAAGGACATTAATCTCAAGACGCTTAAATCTAATTTCGTTATATCTAAAAACCTTCACAAAAGACTTTAGAGTTGATTAACACCTAATTTCAATTGTGTTACCTAATTATTCTTCTAATAATTAAAAGTCCACAATCATGGATCCTTTAATCATCTAAAAATTTAACTATGATGGCCAATCAAAGAAAGATTAAATTAAGTGCTTTAATTAGGCAAAAATCCTTCGACCAAACAAGACCCATAAAATCCTAACCCTAGATAGACAAATTAACCACACATATTCAACAATAAAAGAAAGAATATAAGAAGAAAACACACATCTATTAATAAAAAACAAGAGTCAATCAAAAATAAGAAAGAAAGATGAAGGAATATAACCAAAATTGATCTTTTTTATTGGAATCCCACTCTTTAATCCACCTTGAATGCTCTTGAAGGTTCTAATCCACTTTCTCAATGCAAAGAAAGAATAAAAGAAAAGAAAATATAAACTAAACCCTAACTAAGAATGAAAAAACGTCACTTCCTAAACTACCATATGTTTCTCTTCTTCCAATCTTCAAATTTACCTCTTTTTCTATGTTTTAAAGCTCCTTTTATATGTCTTATGAGGCTAATGGGGTTTTGAGGACATTTTTGGCTTAATTTGATCAAATTTGCCCTTAAAAATCCCCAAAACGGCATTTTGTTTAAGTTCCAAAAATTGACAGCTTCTATTCCTTTTCACTCTAACTCCTTCTATACATCTCCAATGGGCATGAAATTTGATATGTAGACTCTCCACATGATATTCTAGCATCTTGTAAAGTTTCTTAGCATTTGAAGCTCTAGAATTTCACTTAATGCCTTCCTTAATTTAGTTGTACCAAATCTAGAGTTCAATTGAACTTATCTTGTTACACTCCATATAACTTGTTAAATAACCTTGGAATTTAGTATGAAACTTTATAACATGATTCTATAAGTCCTCAAAATTTATTTCACACCACTTTCAGTTCCAGAAGAGCCTTAAAATATTATGAAATTGCTTCTATTTTCATTTTGAGCTCCTTTTTTTTATTCTTTCAATTTAATTAAATCAAAATAGCTTTGAACCTGCAATATGATCAAAAGAATACATAAATGAAACAATTTCATAGATATTTAGGAGTAAAAATATAGTAAAACTTGGCATAGAAACTAATATAAATTACTCATAACAACAAACCACTGTTTCTAAGTCTTCTGTTGAAGTTAAGTATAGGAGTCTTTACACCACTATTTGTGAATTGCAGTGGATTACTTACGTGTTGCAGGATTTGCAACTTCCTATTCATCTCCCAATTCCATTATGGTGTGATAATCAGGCAGCTTCCATATTTCTGTCAATCCGTTTTTTCATGAGAGGATAAAGCATCTTCAGATTGACTGTCATTCTGTTCAAAACAAGTTTAAGCAAGGTTTTGTTCTTCCCTAGTTTATTTTTTCTTCTCAATAGCCTGCCCATATATTTACTAAGGCTCTTGCTGCTCCTAGTTTTGCTCGTTTTCTATTCAAGTTGGGTTTGTGTGATTGGCACTAAGCTTCACCTTTAAAGGGGGATGTAGAAGATGTTATCTGTTATATTGGTATATTACAGTTGCTATTGGTATTTAAAACTGTTGTCATTTTACTATAGTAGTTGTTTATATGTATTCGATGTCATTTTTATTATTATAGTGCGGCATCAGTTTTTTGTTAGCCAACTAATTCAATTTATGTTTATGATATATTTAGACTTGAATGATTTTTTATGATAGAGAGTTCATGAATAAAGCTTCTCTTTTCTCTCAACTTTCTTTATGTTCGAAGCTTAGGGTTTCTTGATTAGTTTTTTTATAATTTGACGAACTTATAACGTCCAACATTCAACTTCTTTTAATAATTACTATATTGCTTCACAGTTACTCTCAAACCTCTACTTGTTAAATTTATTCAGCATTATAAAAATGTTCATAAAAAAAGCCTTTGAAAAGCTGCAATTTCAATATATATAAGAGATAATGATTAAACGAGTCCAAGAATATCGGAATAAAATTGAGTTTTTTTAAAATTTAACAATATGATTGCCGAGTCCAAATTCTGACACTTCAACACTCAAATAAAATTAATATTTAGGTAGTTTATAATTTTATCTAATTATAATAACTTAAGTAGCTCATATGAAAATTATTTTGTTAACCTTATCATTTTTGTATTCATTGTTTTAGTCAATGAATTAACTAGCCAAAATCTATTAGTCCGACTTGGTCAGAATGCACTTGAATATGTAAGAATTCTACCAAGGAATAACATTGGTAGTGTAAGTCTACTTGTTCAACATGCACATGAGTATGTAAAAATTTTACAAAGGAATAACATTGTATAATTCAAATATCTCTATATATCTTAAATTATTTATTGATATACAAAAATTATTTGAGTTATTTTTATCATTTTATGAAATAATAATCACCAGTTACTACTACTTGATGACCATATAATTGACTTCTTCTACAAGGGCATTGCCACTTAGTGTTTAAAACTTTTTATAACTTCTCTTCATTGAATTAGGAAAAAAACATTTTAATTAAATCAAACCTTTTGAAAATTGAAATCTTTAAAATGTGTAGTCTGGCATATATTGCTAAATTACAGTCCTGACATAAATAAGGATGACACCTACAAATGGCTAGCTCACGGATTAGGGGTGTTCATTAATAAATCCGAAAAGAATTGTACAGGGAGAAGGATTAGGTTATATAATAGAGTAAAGTAGTTTGGAACAAATTTTTACTACCTAAAGTGGCATTCTTTATGTGGTTAGTAGTAAAGGAAAAGCCGAACACTATGGATTGATTGCACTATCTGAACATCTCGTCTAGATGCTCACTGTATAAATGTTAAGCTGAAACTTTAGAACATATGTTCTTTAATTGTAGTTTCAGTCACGACATTTGGATTAAGGTTAAAAACCTCTGCTTTTGGGACTACCCATCTACTAGTTTCAATGGTTTATTAAATTGGATTATATGCCACAGAACGGATGATAAGGTGGTTTATATTATATTTTTAGGCTCTACTATGTATGCATTATGGAAAGAAAGGAATGAAAGGTTGTCAAAGGACTAGAGAGTCCTAAAGAGCAAGTGCTAGATAAACTAGTTTGCTGGATTAGAGAACAAATCATAGTTAGCAAACTATCAAAACTATGCTCCAGACAAATCTTGTACAACTGGAATATCTTATTAAGAGAATCGGTTCACTTATTCCTAACAACATAGATAAGATCAAAGATACACGACCAAGAGGAAACCATACTTATGTAGAGGACTGTACACATTACAACCTAAATTTCCTACCGTTAGATACCAAAGAAAAAAAATCATCATCAAGGTTACACGATAGCACAGAGACACGGTATACATGAATAGATCTAAAAAAGTTAGAAGATATACTAGCAATAGAGCTAAAGGAAACACACCTACTCTAGGTATGGAGCAGATGCAGGAAATGGCTTTCCCTAAAAGAGAACAGTCATAGAAGTAAGGTGAAGCTACACAAAAAGAGGAGTAGTGAAAGTGGATCACTTGATAAGATGCAATGCTCGAAGTGCTACCATCGACATATCTCAGAGAATCAACAATTAAGGTTTACGGAAATGAAGTCTGGTTTGGGCTTGATATGGAGACTCAAAACACTGATGAGGTACATTGATACCTTAGAGAACCGAGATCAATGTGGGAGATAAAGAGAGGGTGTTCAATGGAGGGCTAGCAGGGATTGCGATCGGAGACTTCGATAAGAGTGAGTGTAAATTATGAAAGTAACTTCGTTTTAGGGGTTTCATTTTGTGTTTTATCTGTAAAGTGCTACATGGTTGGTTCACAATCGTTGTATGTGTGTAGGTTAGGTGTCTGAACCAGTGTCTTTGTATTTCTCTTTTGATTAATTAATTATTTTTTTAAAAAAGTCATTAGTTTGATTAATTATACTATTATCTTTATACAAAAAATTAGAAGACATTATAAATTTTGGTAACAAGTTCTAATTAAGAGAATTTAAATTAGGAAGATGCAAGTAAACACCACAACCAAAATGAGAAGTAACACTAGGAAGATTCAGAAGTCGAATACTAGATTATATGGTGTGAGAATCATTCTCAAATTATACATGACTAATAACATTTAATTAAGAGTCAATTCACCATGACCTCCATGGTTTCAAGATTTTTCAAATTATCATTTGTGGTTATAAAATTATACTAGATCCCCTTGTAGTTTAATACAATTTTCACCACAACCCCCTGTTAATAAAAAAAGTGGAGCTTACTAATGACGATGACGTGGCAACTGACTTAGAAAGATAGAATGACGTAATTGCTGATGTTGCTACTGATATGGAAGATATGCTGGCGTGTCATGTGATGTGATGCATTGTTGTGGCAAATAACATGGTAAAGGGAGGCATAATAAAATTTTTTTAAAGTTCAAGGCTTATGTGAGTAATATTTTCAAAGTTAAAAGGAGTGACTTGAAATTTCTCTAAACTGTAGGGAGTCAGAATGTAATTTATTTTTTCTTTCTAAAATATATATTTGTATTCATAATATTTATATTAAAAATAATATTGGGATATCTTTTACCTTTTAAATGCTTTAAAAAATTTTAAATTTTTATATTTTATTTTTAAAATTTTAAAGTGTATGCATTGAATTTTTTTCCAATTAACCCTTAAATTTAATTTTAGAGTTTAATATAATTTTATAATTTTATACAATAGTTAAATTTTAGTCAATTTTAAAATTTTAAAACATTTTAAATGTTATCACTTTTAAAAATATTTTTTACACATTAGATTTTTCTTACAAATTTTATAAAATA
>JAOXYD010098949.1:0-11784 GCA_028565735.1 Pinacopodium congolense | reverse complement strand
ATTGGGCCATTTATTTTCTAAATTTTGATTCAAGGAAGGTTAGAGAGGAAATGCTTTTCCAATTGAATGAGTTGGATCCTCATATTGCTTCACAAATTGTGTCAGGCTTATCCTTGCATGCACATACCTATTAAAAAAAGAGTTAACACCTTCACTTTTTTGTGTTGTTGGCATTCCAATCCAAAATGTATCTTTCGCATAAACAGGAGCCCACCTTGTTTATTGCGTAAATAGTGCTTGCAACCATACATTATCAACAACTTCATTATCGTGAAACATATGTTTCCATTTGGTATTAAACTCAGACAGGTTCTTTGAATCATAAACAACCAACATAAAAGTGGCTTTCAAGGGTTTGTACCTCCTATGTTCTGTAAACTTCTCCAGAAATTTCTGTGTATTGTGCCACAAACACAATCGATGTCTTGTGTTTGGCATGACAATCGAAACTACATTCCTAATGCTTTGACAATCATCTGTTATTATCCCATCAAGTTCCCTTCCATTCATATATGCAATTCAAGTCTTAAATAACCAACAGAAAGTGTATGTCATTTTGTTTCCCAACAACGCGCAACCTAACAAGATTGACTTGCCATGATGATTAACACCACAAAAAGGGCAAAAGGAATTTGATATCTGTTCACTAGGTATGTAGTATCAAATTTTATAACATCTTCGAATTCCTCACATGCTACATGACTACGTGCATTATCCCAAAACACATTTTTAAGTCTGCCAATTTCGTCACAATCAATACAGTAAAAAAAAACGTTGGTCCTTTTCCTTCATTCTCATGAACATTTTATAAATTGATTCAACATCACTAATACTGATGTGATCTCTTCGGACTCTATCTAAGTGATTTTGATAGTCTTTCCTTAAACAAGGCACGTTTTCATAACGACCCATTCCTGAAACAATTGAACGTAGGTTTGTGTATGGTCTTATAACACATCTATCGTTGAATTCTAACCTTTGTCTTATGCTCTGATCAACGACACAATACTAATGCATAAAGTGCGTCATATCTGGTGCCAAAAAATAATTATGCAAATCAAAAAATTGCCAAACAGTCCAAACACCATTTACTACTCGACATGTTAAACCCGCATTGCTTCCAACCCTCTTAGATGTCCTAGTTCTGACTAAATTTAGACCTTTACTTTTATGTGAACATCCCCTGTGACATATGAATCTTCTAGTTTCATACAATCCTGTTTCCCCTTTACAACCACCACGTATGGATATTGAAAAACCCTTTGTCTGAGCATATTCTACGTATTTTTATTTCCACGATCTATCGCTTTAGGTCCCATGGAAGTAGATGGCTAAATCTGAGCCCTCTTCCATATATGTTTGTGACTTCGTTGTGATCCTTCCACTGTTGTTATCAAATGTAAAATAGTTTATTGTGAAAATGCAATAATATATGAAAAATATTAATGTACATGAATCTAACCATGCGTCCATACTCATAAACCCATATCTTCATGAACTTACAGCAAATTAGGCATCAGAAAATAGAAAAACCTCAAAATGGACGTCATTATAGGCTACTTAAGATGTCTTTGTGTACTCGGCTGCAAAAATCAAGTACTTCATAGAAAAGGAAAAGGATGAAGAGTTAAACAAATGACAATACCTGTTGTCGTTATTCCCATCTATGATTTAAGTATGGATCTCTTCACAATTACTCAAATCCTTTTTTGAAGCAACAACGGTATACTCTTCATAACACGCTTACATATATACCTTGGTGAGTAAGTTCCATCTTTAACAATGACGTTCCTAGCTAAACGAATTACCTAATGTACAATGACTACCATTTGAAGAGGTCGAATTTAAAGGATTAAACTAAATAAATTTATGTGTTCATTATATCAAATTTCAGCTTCTCGCCTCCATATGGGCGGGAAGAGGTTGCTATATAGAGAAGAGGACGTCAGTATTTGACATGTTCATGGTATTGAATTGTAATGTTTGGATTAACCTTGAGGTGTGTCAGACTTAATTGGTTTTTGGTATCGTAGGCTTCATGTTTCCTAATTTAACTCCTGCAAGCCCAAATTTGATCGTGGATTACATAGCTAAGTTATGGGTTCTTGTTTTGGCTTGATTCATGTTTTGCTAGGAGTTTTAAATTTGAACAGTCATAAGTTATAAAGGAGTTGTGTTAGATGTTATTCGGACCTATACCCAGTGATTGACAGATGCGTTACACTTATGGAAAGTCCAAATTATGAAGCTCCCACCTATTTCGAGCAAGAAAGCGCATGTCTTAATAGTCTTAACATGTTAAATTATTTTATCCCAATGACGTCATCATCATATAGATCACTATCGCCACCTAAAAATTGAGATGGGATTAGTTCACTGTAGACACTCCAAATGACAATATAATTGAATTGTCGTTGTGACTTGGACTTTGATTACTGGCGACTAAGTGAATGGCTAATATTGATCCTTGTTATCACATATGACAATGCATAGATATTGTTTCACATCTCGGACTCCACGCGATTTCCATATTTCTAACACATTGCTGTTTGTTTTAAATGTTTTGCAGAGGTATACTGTAGGTGTCCTTGGATCAGTGTTCCTAGCGTTGTCAATAATTTTAATGCGATTAAGCTTTATGGCTTCTTACCCTCTCCGTGCTGAAGTGAAATTATGGGACGTTGATATCCAAACTAAAGGTTCGTACTTTGGAAGCAGTTGCCTTCTCACATTTCATGATGCTTTGTTCTTGGACCTAAAGGATGACAACAAATATCAGAAGTTGTATCTGTAGTGGAGTTTTCGAATTTCGATTAAAAATATCTCAATCATAACAGGTGGAAGAAGTTATTGTCTCAATGTCTAATGTGTTGGAAATTTAAGTTTACGTCTCTTCCACCTGTTTTATAAATTGCTAATGCCTTCAAGTACGGAAACTGTAATCAATACACTTTAATCATTTGGGACAGATTCGTTTATGAGTGATTTTATATACGCCTATATAAAGACACGGTAGGTAACACAGTTGAATATATTGGTCTAACTTACACACGCAGCAACCATTGGCAATCCATTGTAATTGTCTTAAGATGGTCAGCCTAAATGAAAATCATTATGGAGGTTCTTCATTCATTGGCACAGAGCTGTTAGGTAGTCGATGGAAACAATTGATACATTACATACATATACGTTATCATCAATAAAGTTTCAACATGAAGATTATTCATGTTGGTTTTGTAGTTTAACCTGTTGTATGTCTTTTTTGTTACGACGCAAAACTGAAGGAGGCATTTGCAAAGAAGATGATGAGCAATCATCAATTTAAGGCCCAGTTGGAGAGGCATCTAAGTGATGTCTTGCATCAAGAGAATGATTCGCTGAAGTGAGAGCTCATTGCTATGGATCGAAAAGTAATTGACCTTTAATAAATTATTATGTTTATATGGAAATTGTTAACTATAATTCATGTGTTGTGTTGTATAATGCATTTTAGACACTTGCCTTACATGAAAAGATCAAGAGTTTGGAGGCTAGAATCTTAGAACTAGAAGAACGAGAGGAGTCTCTCATTCACCACAACACTTTGTTGGTGAAGAAGTCTAATGTGATCGTCATTGGTGATAATGAAAAGGGCATCGACTCTTCAACTCCCTCATCTAAGAAACGTTCATGTGTTAGTAATTTCAATTGTACCGAGAAAATCATGAAGAAAGAGTATAGTGGATGCACTGAAGAGGATGAGGATGATGGATTATCCTTCTCTTGAATGTCATGTATGTTAATAGGCCATATGATATCCAGTTATGTTAATATTGATCAGTAAATTTGTCTATGCAGACTGCGATGCCTTGGCAAAAAAGAATGACATATGTATATCTTGCAGTTGTATGTCTTTGGGACAAATATATGTCATTATTTTGGCTGTTAGCTTATTTTGCAAGTGGATTAGGGCATATGAAGCTTTTATGGGAATATTAGAAGTGTTTGACATTTTGTGAGATATGGACAAAATTGATTCTGTCTATCATCAAATGCCCTAAAATTCAACATCTACACATTCACATTGATTGGTAGGCAATGCACTATTGGGGGCCATACATTTTCTAGCTAACATATCTAATTAAAAATATTAACGTCCTCATTTAATAAAGAACTATGAGAAAACATTGCCAATCCAAATGTAAATATATTGCCATAGACATCTTCAACATGCGTCCTAACACCTAATTTGCATGCTTGACAATTGTTCGGGTCTAGTGTTACTTAATTACCAACAAAGTTTGCATCATGTACATATCCAATTGCCTTAACTGTGAACAAACATGTAATGCCAAGTAACAGACAAAATTGAACATGGGTTGAGAAATGTCCAAAGCACATAGAAGTTAAGTATCAAATGCCTTCAGTTCAAACAAGGTAGTCCCTGATTTATTTATCCCAGATGTTGGCAAAATACCATAATCAACTACAAATTATTTCCCATAAACATATTTCAAGCTATTTAATACATTTATGTGCTACATCAAAGTTTCTGTGGTCCTAAAAATTCTGAAATATGATGGCAACTAAGAAAAATAAAAACATAGCATACTTCCTACTTCACATCCATTACATGACTCCATATATGGTCCAAGAGATGATCAGAATCCCAAGCAACCATCATCCATATGTTATCGTATCAGTATGAGACATGGTTTTCGAACGAACGTTGGATTCTCTCAACTTGTTTCTTAGTCTACGTATAACTTCCACACTCCTTGAAGTGAACTCGTCATCATACCACCGAAAAAATTGGCAAGAATTCCCAATCTACCATTATAACAACAGTTATTAGTCCTCCATTATGAAAATTTATATGTAAGTAAAAGACAAAGGATGAGATGTAGTGTTACTCTGTAGTACGGACACCCAACAAAACTCCTTCCAAGATTTCTTTTTGTCATGAAGTTCAGAGTTGGGCTTCTACACCGTAGTTACAGACAATACGACCATGGTTGCAAATGTTTGCTTCCATTGTACGCAATGTTTCCATGGTTACCTGACATATAAAAGGCATATAGATTCATTGAGATTAAATGAAAACATTTGGTTAACACTATTTTAAAGCAAACAAGAACACCTTCACTTCTTCTACTAAAAATAAATAGTAGTTCAAGAAATGTTTTTAATAGGACTTAGGCTAGCAAACTGTAGTTTTTAAATAGACATTGGAAGTCATGCTACATGTTGTTTTTTACAATGTCAGGATTACATAACTGCCCTTACATTAACTATCTCTTGCGTGACAGAAAACGAATGACAAGACAATATATAAAATGAGTTCATTTGTAGCTGTCCTAAAAAGGTAATGCCTATTAATTAAAGCTAAATTTATCTAGTCACGAGATGGTGGACCTCGTACAAACTCATAAATTATATAATCTGCAACGTGATTACCAATTGGCTTGTCAGTGAGGCCTTTTGTATGTAATGTCGATTAAAGGAGTCCCAGGTGGGGCAAACCACTTTTAAATGACAATGTTATAACTAACCAACATATTTTAAACTAATTAGGATTAAGAATTTCAACCATTGATTTACAATATCATTAAGTGAGTTTTTGCAAGATAATTTTCCAAAATACTATATATTTAAACAAATAAAAGACTCCTTTAGTATAATTTAAAACGCGTAATAACCATTATTAATATTTACGCATAAACTCATACTGCTAAAATATTATGGGAAAATATATAATTCATTGTGTATGTAACAATAAATGATCAATAATTATTAATACCATATTATATGATGCCGTGTCGAATTTTAAAAAAAAAGTACATCGACTTTGGAAATGTAACTTAGAACTTAAAAATTGCAATACTGTGTTATTTAATGAGAAAATAATTCTCATTGCGTTCAAACAAAAAATAATTCAGTAGTTAGTAAAACTATATTCACTACTTAAATAACACAGTGCTTTAACATTTTTTAAAAACATTATGTCAAAAATTATCACTTGTCTTCGGTTCATAAAGCTTAACGAATTAAAGTAAGAATCTGAAATATGAAAATATGTCATTTGATGAGTAACTTATATGGTTAATAATATCGTAAAAAATATTCACTCTCTACTGCTTCCAAATGTAAGTATTACAAATGAATTACGATTCAATAACTGAAATTTGAAGTTTGGAAACCTTATAATCTACATATCTTAAGCATTTGTAATTGTAATTTAACTCATGAAAATAGGTCATATGTTATAACTTACAAAGCAACATATTATGTCAATATCATCCAAAATAATAGACAATGACTTTAGATGGGTGAAATTAAATGTGGAAAGGAATTTATGAACACTTGATGTATTGCAATTGGAAATTTCATTAAAATTAATTTATACAAACCAAATGCCCCTACGGTTTAAATTAAGAAGATAGTGAACTTGCAATACTGTGTTATTAAACATGAAATAGAATTCTCGATACTTACTAATAACGTAACACATTTTTTGTTCACAGTATATTTACAAACCTCATTATTTATTGTGAAGAAATTGAATATGAACTATTGCAAGAGCAAAAGAGGGGAATTTTCCATCTCAGGAGCAGCATTGTCGAATGTATAATCGTCTTTAAGTTCAGAACTTGGGAATGTTGGAAAAGGTGTTAGAACAATATGCTCTGAAAAATTATGTAGTAGCCATAGGAGCTATTCTCTCATGAAGTAATGATCTAAGATATTCTAGCAAAAGAAAGCTATATGAAAACATGGTCTTGTTCCATCATGGCCACTTTCCAAGAACAAATTTATTATAATCTGTTGAGAAATAAACAGTAAAAGAGATTAAACAAAGACGAAGAACACACAGAATGTAACGAGGTTCAGAAACGTGTGTTTCCTATACTCTTGAGAGTGGAGCAGCTTTGATTCTTATTATGGGACTAAAAGTTCACTACACGTTACATTGTACTACTAAAACTTCTCAATTACGTCATACTTAATCATATTAAATCCAATGATTACCGAAATAAAATACTCCAATAATAGAATGTTAGTAGCATCCAAACATAGTAATTCATACATGAGATAACATTGTCATTTTTGAAGTATAAGAAATGATTATACAACCATCATAATGAGATCATCCTTAGAGACAACAAAAATGTTGCATTTGAGATTCTCATAATCTGGTTAAGTTCAGTGAACTTGTTTTCTAATAAGCACCCTAACTTGAGTCCAAGTGTCTCCACACTTTAATATATGAGATCCAATACTTTCTTTAAAAGAAAGTAACAAAGTGTATGCTAATCTAACCTTTCCATCAATATCCCGTTTGCATGAAACTATGAGTACACATATTTTAAGAATAAAATTAAATATTATTAATAAACACACAAAAAGTATAAGAATGCCTTTTTATTAAATATAATAATGAGATCATACATGAACTTGCGTAGGGAGAGAGTAGCGAACGACATTTAACATTATTTCAATGACATTGTTTCACAAGATTGTCAATTTTCGACAAATAATAAAGCTATATGAAATTAGTTAATAACCAAAAATTTGCATTATTCAACTATAATAACCAACATAAATAGTGAACAAATTATGGGAAAATGAATGTCACCAATATGTAACATTATATTTACGAGTTAGAATTTAGGAATCTGGTTGTGAAGTGTTAAGTATAAAAAATTTGTAATGTACATATGTTAGGGCTCAAATTTGCAATATTTTTGTACATGCAAATAAACATATTATGTTTATATCTAACTTAAAGAAATAACATTATGCATTATTATGCCTATATTTAATGTACCAAAAAACATTAACAAAACAATAGTTCTTATAATTAAATACTATACCCTAAAATGGTATTTCTACATACCACAAGCCTCTATAATTTAATCTAAGTATGAAAGACATTTTCTTATTTAACTGCAATAACCAAAAAAATTTGGTCAGGTTCCCTGCCAATAAATGAACACTTATTTTGTAAGTATTCGCTGGTGTAAATTATTGTATATTTCTGTTCCAATGCGCATACCATGAATCATCTCACAATGTAATCCGATGAAGGGCTTACAACGAACAATAATTAAAAAGTTTCCATATAAAACAAAGTATTGAGCTATTAAGTAAAACATGAAGATTGTTACGTTATTAGCACAACATTTTAAAACTGTTTGCATCACAGGCATTAAACCCCGCTTGTGAGAGTAAATGTTAAAGGTCATGGTGATCGATGTTAACATAATGCATCATGACGCATGAAAGTTATCCTATACTTAATCAATGTTGATTGTTAATCAAACTAACCTTAAAAGATGACAATTTTTATACTGAAATGTTTGCCACATCTCAATAAATGGGATCCCGATTAATTTATGTGGAGTTAAAAAATTTCCTGAACCATTGAATTTGTTTAATGTTTATGTCACGGAAAATTAATCGGGATAGTTATTAGACATTAAACTTTGGACAATGTTTCAAAACAATGATCAAGACTTAAGTTCATTAAATCATTAAGGGTATTCTATGTTTGGGAATCAATAGTGAGGACATGTTAATAGGTCATAAAATTGAAGTTGTGGCCGTAATGAAGTAAAGTACTACCGCCATGCCTGGCCATTTACTTTGAAAATCACAAAACTTGTCTTGCAAGTATTGAACACAAAGCAGAGGCCAAGATGACTGACACAGACATCAACAATGTGTTAGAATTAATGTTGGCATCCCAATACATGGTGTATTGGGAATCATCACAAAGATTGAGATAATAAATAATACCCTAGTTTATTCCCATCACAATGTCGAAATCCCCAAGTTACCAACTCATTATCTTAAAACAAGATAATGGACGATTATATCATCTTCACTTATAGGTATGTACAAATTGAAAATGAAGTGTGTTCACCTTTGACATTCTCGTGAGTCTGGGAATAAATCAATAAACAACTAACAACTGATGACTGTCCACATCGAGGTCAGCATTCTATTACATTCTCATTTCGCAAGCAATTAGAAGTTTCAAGTTTGCTGCTTTAAAATTTTCTCATCCATTCAACTCACTCCTAACTGAAACCGCTTTGCATCCGAATAATGGATAATCTAGACATGGATTGGATTATGATGAATAAGGTGTGAAGAAGTTTATGCTCATGTTCACTTCCCTAATTATTCCATAACTGCTTAGCATATGAAAATATATCATACTTTTAATATTGAGCATGATTTGAAATACTATGTTTAATGTAACAATAAATCATGATATATATATATATATATATAACATTTTCAGTCAAGCAGGACAGTTGAGGAAAACTAAGAACTTCTACCAGAATAAGCAATGGGGTTCCAGATAAGAAAAGGTGACCCTAAGAAGTCAAAATTTATGGGTGAAGTTGTGAGTTATTTTAACTCTATTAATATGCTATAAATGAAAGTGAAATCATAGTCTTCCTTCATGAACCCTGCTAGCCTCTTGTTCGTCATTGTGTTTCATATAATCGTTACAGGTTACACGAAGGATAAACATCTCTGATCATATGGAAGTTTCCATCCGAATCAATGCACGTGAGGTTGATGTGATAGAGAAGTATGACTCTAAAGGTATGGTGAACAATTTGAATGCGAAAACATCATCCCAATAGATTAAGAGATCTTCCAGGTATGTTTGTGAATCCATAATACTCGATATTGTTAGTCCATCGACGATATCGCATAACGGATTGTGTTACTCGTCAACGAAATGTGGTGACAAGTATAACTACACCTCTACTACTAAACAATTCATTGGGACATCAACATATAGTAAGGCTCAATAAAAGGGTAATCAACAAGACATGAATGTCAAAACTAACAAGTAGGAGTAGAGGACAACAATGTTAACAAACAACATTTCTCAGACCAACGTGCTCTGCACATGAACGTTGGATGACACACAACTTAGTCTATCTACTAAATCATCCAAGGGAGATGGATCTATCCAATGGTATCCTTCAACACATCTTTTTGAGGTGAGACATCCGAATCAATGGAAAAACCTTAACCTAGGAAAAGACGATTCAAACAGATGGTACGATTATGATACTAGTTCATATTAAGTTATTCTTTGTTAAAAACGTCTCCCTTTCCTATAATTGAATGTACAGTGTAAAAGGCCATTTCCCATCTTTAAAAAGAACGGAAATAAGAGACAAATTGCAAAACAAAAGCTTTCATTTGCTTCGAAAGGCAATGGCAATATGACGAACCAAAACCCCATGTTTAATGATTTTCCTATCAATCGACATAGTGGTTGTTGCATTACACCATTCCAGTGTAACCCCATGACAAGCCCTGATGTACAAGACATTCCTTCACAATAATAAAAACCAGATGCACCTGACAAAGAAAGGTATGAAATTTAATTTCATCATCATGTGTTATACGTATAAAATGGTCATTAATGAATATTCAACTGCACCAATGTGCATAGACTACATATATGTAAATCTAAGTCTTAAATTTCTAATTTTGTGCAGCATTTCTTGCCATTTGGGTCACCCTAACATCTCACCCATTGTCATTAACCATTCCGACATTATAATTTGCTTGGTCAATCAAACCCGAACGAAATCTATAAGGATGCGTTTGTTTGATATAGTCAAATTATTTGTAAGCCTCAATGTTTATAATCAATACAATTTGAAGTCCTTTATGCGATGTCCATATTTTACAGTTTCTAAAGGGATTTGTTTTCATTCTAACCATGGAGAGAATGAACACAATGAAGGACTTCGGATTTAGTTTTGTCATGGACACAATGTTTACCGTATAACAAATTTCTATTTTCTATAATTAAAATATTACATATTCTTAGTTCATATGTGTATACATCTACTATATGTTTATTGCTACTTACTTGTCACGACGAACATGGTTTTCTTTAGTAACTTATCGTTTCACTACCAGGTTAATGTATACACAGTTCTCAAACTTAGTCATTCCTCGAATACGCTAGCGGTAGATGCCTTTTGTCGCATCGTAGAAAAATATGCGAAGAAAATTAGGATGACCATACATCTTAATGCACAAGTAACCAAAGCAACAAGGGTATGTTTTTCATTCACTAAACACTACATTTCATGAAATCGACCATCATGTTGGTAGTCAGAAGACAAATTTAAGTCTAAATAATTGCTAATCTCGATTTGCCAATACTGACTTGTAATGTAGTTTTTCATACCTATACTAATTGAGCAACATTGATGGTGTTGTTGTGTTGACCTGACCTCATCAAACATAGCTATCTTTGACTCTCAAACATCAGTCAACAATGCCAAAACATTGATCACGCATGGCCTAGTATGCTAACATATTTCTTTTGAATCACCTACTTAACAAATAATGATGACACTGATGGACTATCAACTGTAAACCTCTAAATGTGTGTTGCTTCTGTCCGTAGGCCTTTGTTCTAACAAAGGTTGTGTCCTGTTTATGAATCGACACAAATCTAGATGTCCCTTGGTCTACGTTCCCAATTTTTTACCCAACACAATTCCCTCAACAATATCACAAGTACTTTACTAATATTTCCGTAAGCTTGATACAAACATGTGTTATATTTATATACAAATCCTCATGTGCAATATGGCTCATTTTCTATCGGTAAACATGTTAATAGTGATGCATTCGTGCGAGTTTTTAAGGGGTTGACTTTTTAAAACAGTTAGTCAATATAATATAGAACATGCATCATTCTACATGCACCTTCATTTTAAATAAAGGAACGATGGAGGAAATTACATG
>JAOXYD010098938.1:0-11784 GCA_028565735.1 Pinacopodium congolense | reverse complement strand
TCCTAAGTACAATTAAGAAGTAATTAAGATCTCTCTTCAATAACTTGTTAATATGATAATTGGAGTTTCATTAACCTACCAAATCTTGTTATGCATCCTAACTCAAATAAATCAAAACAATCTTTAAATTTGAAGTGATTATGAGGTCAAAAATTATCACAAACAGTCATCCATTAAATCATTAAGCTAAGAGTTGAAAAAAATCAAGAATAAACCCTAAATTATATTTAGCAATGGAAACTAGAAGACAAATATGTTGGTTGATGTCCCTTTTGCTGGAAAATATGGATAGCTTTTTGAATCTTGATTCCTCCACCTTGATCTTGAGTTCCTTGTTGTTTTTCTACTTCAAATCTTGTTGTTGTTCTCTCCTGGATGTTCCTTTAACTCAGAATGATGGTCTCTAGGGTTTTTCCACATCTTCTTTATCTAAAATAGCCTCTAAAATAACTTGAACACATCATCTCCAAGAATTTGGAAACTGACAACTGTTAATTTAGGCATTACTTTAAATATCCTTATTTTTCTCCTTTTGGCCTCCGAACATAATTCGATTGATATTTGTATTAGATATTCACATCAAAATGATAGAATTCTTGCCAAAAATCAACAAACATCACACTACAGCATTAGAATAATATCAAACTAAGTCTAAAACATGTAAATTTCATCCTAAACATTCATACTAACATACTAAACTACTATAGAAATAAAATCTAATCCAACCTTATCAACATCCCCATACTTAAACTTTTGCTTATCCTTAAGAAAAAAAATACAAATAGAGAAAACAAGTTACACAATGAAGCAATGATAATGCATTAACATGAATGCAACAACTATATGAATATGAGAATGATGAAAATGTAACAACGACATAAAACTTATAGAATTGGCTTGGCTTAAAACATAACCATTTGAGAAGAGCCAAATCATTTATTTTGTGAATTTCACATCTTGAGTGTCTTTCCATAGAAGAAGCATCTTAAGGAAGATATTGATAACCTATTTCCACACCTATGACACTTATACTTGCATTGATGATATTACCATGTGAAAGGTAGTTTAGCACTAAGTTAAACAAAACCTATGCTAAATATAGAATAAATCAATGAAAATACAAAAATAGTAGAAGAACACTAAGAGCAAAAGATATTGAAGAACTAAAATAAGAAATCTAAAATCTAATAAAGGAAATAACAAGGAAAGATAGAAAATCCTAAGAAACTAAGAAGAAAACCTAAGAACTATGGAGGATGATGGTTAAAGCTAACGAAAATGGAGCTCTCCCCATTCTGCTGCCTCTTGTCCTTTTATATGCTTCTTTAGGGTTGGACAACAAAAGACATCATTTCATTCCTTTAGTTTGGCAATAGTAGCACATTCAATTGACTAATTAGGGCTTCTAGTTGATCGAACATAGGTGAGGAAGTCGACCAAATAGGATGAATCAATTGACCAAAGCACAAGACATCAGTCAATTGACCTGAGCTATTCGGTCGATTGACCTTTAATTTTCTAACACTTTATCTCCAAAACCTCTAGAATTCTGTAGATTCATGCCTTTACTCCTATTCATTATAAAATATCAAATGGCATTTTGATCCATAACTTGTGTTAACTCCTTTAACTTACCATTCAACATAATATGACACAATTTGAGAACTTAGAAAAAAATATGGATGAATTCACATTGAAATTTATATAAAAACTTAAAGTAATTCAACCTTATCAAATAGCACATAAAAAATGTAAGACCTATGGCATCCAAGAGGTGGGTGAATTGGGTGTTTAAAAAAATTTCTTACTAAATTAAACTAAATAAACAACCTAGACTAATTTTATCTATATAAATCAGTAGGCTAAAATTCAACCTATAATGATATGATGTGCTTATGCCAAAAGTAATCAAATTTAATCAAATTAAAAAAAAACGCAATTGCATTAATATAAATAGATAAGGTAAAAGAGTGACACAAAGATTTATAGAGGTTTGCCTACCTTAATGATAGAGTACATCCTCTCTCCTACTACGTATTGGAAATTTCACTAAAAACCACTCTTACTTTAAATGGGTAAATTGTAACCCTCACAACAATCTTGCTTACAAAGGTCCAGAGGAACGTAATACCATCTTGATTCTAAGGGTTTAGAGGAACCCAATATAATCTTGACTATAAACGCAACCAATCTTACTTTTTAATGGGTGAAAAGTAACCCTTTCAATCTTATTTAGATAAGTGAAGAGTAACCTTTATAAATACAATTGAAATATACAATTTTTGTTCTCACAAAAACTGCCCCTTAAATTAAGCTTCCTAAGCCTCAATTAAAACTTTTATAGCTTACCAAAAACCTAATCAAAATCAATCTAGGAAATGGCTCAAATTCAAAAAATATAAAGCTTATGGCTTATGCATTATCTAATGCTTATACAATGTATAATTCAATCCAAGTCAAATTCAACATTCAGAGCAACTCAAATCTTGTTTAAAATAGGTCAATAGCAACCTTAAACATTCTTTTTAATGGTAAAAAGGAGCCTTAAGCACAATCACAAATCAAAATAATCAAATCCCTAAAATTAAGTAACCAAAATGCACCTTTTATGGTGTTTCAATAAAGTACATGTAATAAAATTAATTCTGCAATTTATAGAGGAAAAAATGACATGTATCCTAACACCTCTATAGATCATGAAAAATCAAACTGAAGCAACAAAAATATGATTATAGTATAATATATTTAGATTTAAACAATATGAACACAAGGTATCAAAATAATGTAGTATTTGAATTTCCGCTTTGGTAAAAATGATTGTAACCTATCAAATGTCACACAATTAACACAATAAACCTATTATAGCATTAATCAATACCTTAGGAATAGATTACAACAATAAAAACGAATTGCAAGCATAAAAATATGTTTAACTAAAAAAACCCATGAACATGCAAATTTATCAAAATATGAGCTATTAATGTTTTAGCCCTGTAAATAAATGATTCTAAAATTATAAAATCATGAAAATAGGTTAGACCTCCTTTTGGAAGATAGAAAAACACAAGTACAACATATTTGTGCAATATTGAATCACAAAAATTGGATCTAAATAAAGAAATATAAGTATGATTGTTGAGACATCCAAATCTGGACAGATTTGGTGAATAAGGTTTTGAATGCTTGTAAATAATAAAATATTTAGTCTAAAACTTAATGTAAGAGCTATGAAAGTTGTTTATGTTTAAACAAACTGGAAAAAACAAGTTCACATACCTATAAATTGATTTAGATAGCTAAACACGTGATTAAAGTAAGAACAACTTAAACAGAGATAGTTTTGATATGTCTGGAAAATTAAACTCAAAATAAATGAAATAACATTCCAAAAATTGAAAAAAAGATCAAACAAACTCTCACTATGGAAAAAAAAAAGGCTTTAAGCAATGATAACTTTGCAATGGCTTTAAAATGAGTTGTTAAAAGTTATTATAATGTAACAATTTGTAAAGTGTTGCCTTTAATAATACAAAAGAAGCAACGATAATACAATATTATTGCTATAGATAGAAAAGGCAACAAAAAAAGGTGTTGTTTTAAAATTTTTAATATGCAATAATTAGAAATGTTACTAATTAAAATAACTTTAAGCAACAGGCAAAGTATTTCTATTTTAAATTTTGTACATAATATTTTATTTTAAAATTAATTTGAAGATATTTTAATAAAGAATTTTGGATATTTTCAAATATCTAAATTTTTTTATAATTTTCTTATTTAAAAGTCTGAAAAGGTTTTAGAATTTTATGATTAAAAAAATAATTATTATAAATAATTAAAAAATAAAAATCATCGATCATTTTTAAATCTAATTTAAACATATTTTAAATTAAAAATATTAGATATTTTCAAATATTTTAAAATTTTCTAATTATTTAAAGACATAAAAATTTTAGAATTTAAAAGTAAAAATAAAATAATTGTTATGATTAATATAAACTTTTACCTACAATTTAAAAGTATATAAAAATGGTTTAGAAGTCAAGACTTTCTTTTTTTTTGTTCTTCTAATTTTTAAAAATTTTATTATTTTTTCAATTAATCTTGAAAAAACTGAATATTTTAACGTACCAAAGAAATAAGCCTCACATGATTTTGTAGTATTAAATCTAGAAGCTTAAAAGCATTTGAAGAAATTATAAGTGTAAGACAGGGAAAGGAAATAAACCCATCACCTTTTGAAAGGGTCTTACTTTCATGAACCAATACAACCACTTCTCTTGTTGTTAAGATGGTTAGAGTAATATATATATATATGTAGTAATATGGTGAGAAAAAATTAAAAATGCCCAAATTGGAACCCATCATCTGCTTCTCTCTCACACCCAGAACTCCTTTGCTCTCTCCAGCGTTTCACCACCCTTTTGTTCAACTCTCTGCTAGCTCTCTCACTTTCTTTTACTAGATGCGAAAGTTAGACCATCCTTCCTGCAAGCTTCTATCACAATCTAGAGTGGTAAGCCGAACAATTTTTGCTTGGGCTCTTTTTTTTTTTCCTGATTCTCATCATATATATTAAGGTAAAAGAATTGGGAGGCTTTGAGACATAAGTCCAACATCTTTCACACAAAATAAAATTGGGATCTTGTTGTACTTTATGAGATTATCAAACTTGGGTCTTATTCATTATTGGGTTTTGTTCTTGTATTAGTACCCTTTTATCCATTCATAAGTAATTTATCTCGATTAATCATAAGTGGTTTTCTACAACTTTTCTTTATTTTTATAGCAATTTAATTCATCTCTTTCTGTAAGTTGCTTTTTATGTATATACATATCATATATGAATTGATAACTTTTAAGAAATAGGTGAATAAGAGAGTGTTTCATAATTTTAGCTTATGATATAGCTATTTTATTTTAATATCACTCTTTCGGTATCTAAGTAATCCACTATTGTATAAATACAGTGTTGTTTCTTATATAATAATGACTTACAAATAATGTTTTGATTATAGTTATTAAATGATTGTATTGCTCTTTCATTTATGTTTCTGGGAATTTGTAGATTGTACATAGCTTATGTCAGGCTAACGTGCTTATTTCTTCATATGATGGTGAGGAAGTTGAATACAAACCTATTTATAGAGGTCCAAGTACTTGTAAACAAATGGACAACAAGGAGTACAAAAAAGAGGGGGAAATAACTATTCATCTAACAAATTAATGGTTTCATTCACAATTGATTTTCTGTAAAATTTTCAACTCTTTATCTTTGAAAATGTTTACTTCTTGGACTACTCTTTAGTGTTTAGTTCATAATCCTAATATTGCACATTCTCAAAGTCCAATATCTACTTATTCAGTCAATAAGAATTTTCTAATTTGGCTTTGATTCACTGTTGATACTGACAATAAATCTATCATTTTTGGATGTAGAATTATACAACTTCTTGTTCAATAGCATACTAGGTGTTGAATTTATTAAAGGTATCATTTCATACCACAAGGGAACAAATGTCTGAAATTATCTTCTTGTGATTATAGGCATTAGTTTATTATAATCTATTGCAGTTTTCCCTAATTTTTATTGATCCTAGTGGTTGTTGGATTTTCTTTAAAGGAGGCTATTTATTTGTAGAAAGGAAAGAGGAAAGTTGCATCCATAAAGGAGGACGTTTTACTATTTTTCTATTTTCTACTTTGAGTTATGACTAACAAGAATGGCATTTTCTCCATTCATAGTGTATTGTGTGGTTATGTTAAATTCGTATATGGATGTATTAATCAAGGCATTGCTAACTTGATCATGATTGTAAAATTGCATGTTTCTATGGCCTATGATTACTTGTTTTTATCTATTTCTTAATTTTATGATGAAAGTTTTGGTAGCACATTTGAAGTTATGACATTAATGCTTGAATTCGAATAGTTAATTGTCATTTAGGTGGTGATTACCTTATTTTGTTGGTCAGCTATATACTTTTGCTTTTATCTTGTACAATTGATACAAGTAGTTGCTCGTTGTATATATGTGCAAGATGTTAAGGTGATCCAAAAGATCATTGATATAAATTAGCAACCAGATTGGCATTTGAGCCATTGTGCTTAAGACAAGCTATTAGATTTTATATCTGCATGAATTTTTAGTTAAAATGATTTTCTATACTTTGATCTATAATAGTTGAAGATTTTAATCCACCTCCAAAATGCTTTTGGAGGTCGTAAATAGTATTTAGTTCATGCAAGATCTTTTTAACCATTTTATATATGGATTAACCATATTTTATTTTATGATAGATGCTCTATGAAGAAAGTGGTTTCTTTCTCTTGTGACAAGATCTGTGTACACTTTGTTGTGAAGGTTAGTTTTGAAAATTACATCATTTATGTCCTACGTCATTCAAAAATGCATGAGTGCCCTTTTTGTTTGGCCTCACACATCCCTACTTTTTAAAGGGTACAATCCTCAAAATTCACATCATAAATAGATTCAAAAAATATTTCAATTTACTTAAGTTTATCATGAGGCATACATTTACATAATTTATCACATTACCTGTTGATTATGCAATTTTATGCTAATGAAACATTTTAAGGAAATTCTAAACAAATCAATGCATATTTAAATTCAATTAATCACTAAACCTCAATTCAAATGTTATATGAAAATGTTGATACAAATATGATATGCAAATGTGAGAGTCCTTTTAAGTATTGATTAAGATCAATTACATTCTAATACACTTTCCTAATCCTATCCAAACTTGATCTTCATGTATTGATCTTCTTTCATCACTTGATCTTCATTCTTTATCCTTTCATCCATCCTTGTTCAATTCTTCATTTTCTTTAAGAAGGCTCTTTTACTGTAGGATCTACACATGTCATTCTATAAAAGACATTTACCTATCTTTCTATTGCACTAAAACTCAAACATTAGTAACAATAATGTTTTATCATCAACAAAATATATGAATGGAACCTCCTTGTTTCAATAAAAAGGAAAAAAATATAAAAAAACAATAAATAAGTCTAAGGGTAAAAAGACTTATAGTGATTCAAGTGGGGAAGGTGTAGGCGATGGCACTTGGAATCCTTGCAATTTAAAAAATTTGAGAAGCTTCTTAGTTTGATATTTTTATTGTCACTTTATTCGCTTCATCCGTCCTGTCACTTGATTTATCTTTTCGTTTGTAAACTCCATACTTCACTCTAAAATCTTATGATTATCTTCCAAGGTGGATTTCTACCCTTCACCTTCTTCACCAAAATCATCAAAAAGGTTGTCATTGCCTTGAGGTTGGTGGGAGGAGGATGGCTCTGTGATCTCTTTTGTTTAATAGTAGTACTTGTGGTTAGTTATATACACCATAAAAGAAATAGCTCTTTAATAGAACACTTATTGCTTCAAGATGTATTAAAGATCGCATGACACATAAATTTATACAAAACTACGTAGGTAAGGCTAAGTATGAGGGAATTGGATGGTTGATGAACATCAAAATCATCTAACCTTGTAAACTTCTTTCAATATGTGTTATACTTAAATTTAGTATGATTATCATGTTTAATTTTTAGAACCCAAATATTGTTTTCATGATATAATAATTGAGATTATATGGGTTTCCTCTCAACCTAATCCGGAATTAATCTAATTTCGTAGGATCTTACAAAATAATTGTGAAGAATTCAATGTCAATTCATGAAAAGCCATATAATCATAATGTATAAACGTCTCCCAACCCAACTTTTTACATAATTGTTTAATCTTCTCTTTTAATCTCACATATTCAAGAATCCAAAAATTCAAGTGCTTAGGTACAACAATAGATTTACCTTTAAGTTATTAAAATTTCATACCTTCCTCGTGAGAAAAGATTGGAAAAGGAGTAGCAAATTCATGAGCCAAATCTTGCGTTCCTTGTTTGGAAACCACTCGCTTTCCTTTAGATTGATTTTTCTTTGCAACTTACTTTGCTTTTGGTGTCATGGTGTTAAGTAATCTTCAAAGCCTACAAAGAAAGAAGAGAGATAAGTTAAGATAAAAAGAAGATGGAAAAGGGAGGAATAATGGAGAAAGATTGAATTTGGGTGGATAGAAGTGAAATAATTGAAGATTGATGGAAGATTAATGAAAAAATGGAATAAAATTGGATGATTTGGATGAAAAATGATTGCAAATAGAGAGAATATAGGAGAAGGGTCAACACTTATAGAGAGAGAATTGAAAGAAGACAAGTTAAAACAACTAGGGTTTTAAAAACTTATAAAAAATGTGGCTAGAAAATTTTCTAGGTTGCTATAATGGCCAGACAACTAGGGTTTCAAAAACTTATAAAAAACGTGGCTGGAAAATTTTCTAAGTTACTATGGTGACTTGGTTGATATAGTGACTTAGGTTGGAGCCCTTTCCTTTGTCTCTATAACAATAAAGGCTACTACATCTCCTTTATTACTATAATAAATAGTGACAAGGGCCTATATCAATATAGCAATAGAGGCTGCTATATATCCTCTATTACTATAGCGAATAGCAACAGAGGGGTTGTCTCTTTCACTATATTTTTGGACTTATCTAAGTCTCTACAGTTGATAGGGCTTCCTTATAAGTTAATTCCATAGTGGTTTAGTATGTTAGTATGCATGTTTAGGATGAGAATTGCATGATTTAGACTTAGTTTGATATTATTCTATTGTTTTAATAATGTTTAAGTGTTTTAATGTGATGTTTAATGATTTTGGGCAAGATTTCTATCATATTGGTATCAATATGTAATGAAGTTCAAGTGGAACTAATTTAAGAGGCACCTTTGGAGCTAGAAGAGTTGTGGAATCAAATTAAGGATTTAGAGAATCATGTGAAGAAGTTCCACATCAATTTTCAAGGTCATATGAAAAGCCAGTACGAATGCATCAAGAGAAGAATAAGAGAAGCTCAAACAAGCACTAGTTTTGGTACATGTGGCTTTAGTGATGCATTATATACCCTTATAGAGCTTATATTGTTACGAAATTAGTGAGTTATGATGAACTCATAAATAACAAATTTACCTAACTACATCTAACTAAGTAGCTAGGTGAGTCAGGGTTGATCCTACAGGGAGCTAGTAGTGTTTAGGAGCTATTTATAATGTTGCACAAAAATAAAAGAAAATAAAAAAATCCCTGTACTTGAATGACATTAAAATAAAGAGTAACGACAAACAACAAACACAAAATGAATAAAAAAAGCACATAAAATAAATATATATAAAAGAAATAAAAAAATGGCAATAAAATAAAGCTAGGCAGAAGACAAATCCAGGATTCTGGACTTATAATTGAGACTCAAAATAAATAATTTGTGATTGGTCTAAAATGATAGCTTATAGGTTTGAACATGCTCTTAAACACAGTTTTCCCAATTTTAGATAGGTCTTATACAATAAAAAGCCTACCCCTAACTATGAGTTAACCTAGAATAAGCTCACTAGATTTAATGATGCAACAGATTTAACATACGAGGGAATAGCTAACCTAAGCCACAATCTCACAAGCTTGGCTTGTGTAACTTAGAGAACTAGAATCCTAAACTAGTTCGTTAAGTATCATAACAAATACGATTAGCCTATTGCCACTTATGAAAATCGCCAAGGAAAATTACGCATCAGATGGCTCAATACTAGCAATTGAACTAAGAATCATACCCAGGGTAGCAAATCCTAAGCATTAATTCCTAATTGATGACATTTATGTGGAATCCCAATTCAATCCTAACCTAAATCACAAAGCTCATTCAATTCCTAATCAATTTTCCCAATTATTCATCCAAAATTCTATCATTAACTTCTAACCCAAGATTAAATTTGATAAACATAATTTAAAAAATAAAAAAAATAAACAAACTAATAACATGATAAAATAAATAAAATAAAGGCTAAAAAATAAATAAATCACAGGAAAATAACAAACCTAAACCTAGAAAATTAAGAACATAATCTAAAAAAGCAAAACATTCCATTAATAAATACCAATTACAAAGGTTCAATACAGATATTTAAAAAAAGACTCCAAACAACTAATATTTAAAGACTAAAATAAGAAATGAAGAGAACAATAACGCAAGAAATGAAAAATACAAGCAAAATCATGAAAATAAACTAAGAATTAAACAAAGAAAAATAAGAAAGTAAGCTAAGAAAAAAGGAAGAACATGGCTTCTCAAAACACCAAGAAAATGCAGCTCTCTAATTTTCAGCATGAAGTCGACTATATATATGTAGGATTTAGGGTCTTGTGCTTTTTTTTTTTAAAGGAGTGATGTCGTTTTTGTCCATATTTTATGAAGCTTTCTTGGTTAAACTCCCTCCTGATATTTTTTGAATTTTTTTAACCATTATTGACCATTGTTTTTTCCCTTACCTTGAAGCCTTGATCGGATTCTGTAGAGGAACTGGTCTTGTTGACCATTGTTGAATCTCGACTGGGAAAAGCCCTATAGTAGGAAAATTTCTATGCCTTTAAGCCTTATAAGGCTTGGAACACGTGTTTTTCCTACCTTGGAACACGTGTTTTTCCTAGTTATGGAAGGTGACTATTGCCATGCTTAAGCCTCCTCTCCTTTGTAATTTTCACGGCCTCTTTAATGAAAGCCTTTTGCTTCAATTTTGTCAAACTTTTTCTAAACTCCTTCTTTTCAATATTTTTTTGTGTTCATTAATAAAATCTACATCCAAATTCAAATAGAACACAAAATAAGCATTGAAACATCAAGAATAGGATTGAAATGACATTAAAATGCATAAGAAAATATAAGATAATTCAATCATATTAGAACTTATATGGGGTGTAAGAACAGGAACCTATATATAAAAATTAATATGGATAGATAATATGGAATTACATGATTAAGTCGGTTTCTATGATGTTTTGGAGGAGAAATATGTGAAAAAACACTAACAATCACCATTCTAAGCCTAGGGAACATAAAAAATAGAAAAAAGGGTTTTTGAAGAGGAAAAACATCAATAAAGTTAAAATTGAAGGTGGAGAATCAAGATTCAAGAGTGTTGTCCAGATTCCCAGCAAAGGAGGCTTCAACCTACATCCTTAGTTTTCTTTTTTCCATTACTTTTCTTTTGAAGTTTAATCTTTTAAACATGATTATGGATTGTTAAATCTAGTTAGGGTTTATTATTGATTTATTTATTCAACTTTTATCTTCATTATTTAATGAAAGGTTATTTATGATAATTATTGATTTCATAATTACCTCGAATCAAGAGATTATCTTAATTTACTTGAGATAGGGTGTGCAATGAGAGTTGGTAACTTAATAGACATGTAATTATCAGATTAATAGGTAATTGAAGAGAGATCTTAATTACTTGTTAATTTTCCTTAGGATTGATTTAAATCTAATTCAATTGTTAGGATCATTTTTGTAAATTGAGAGGTTGCAATTCAACCTATGATTAAATAAATTAGGATTAATTTGTTAGATCTTAGGGGAGGGTAATAAACTATTAGATATCTAGGATCAAACATAATTAAATCAACAAGGTAAAAGAAGGATAAATAAGGGTAGAATATTCCCTAAGTCTTCATCAATTAGAAACTTAATTGTTTTACTTGTTTTACTTTTTTCTATAGTTTAATTCATGGATTTTGTTAGTATAACTTAATTTTTAGATTATATATCTTTGTTTTACCTTAAACAAAGTGCAATTTATATTGTTAAGTGTCTAGATTCAATTATACCATTAGTTATACCTATATACTTGCAAATGTAGCTAAAACTGG